>OZ004714.1:16293759-16454239 GCA_963924515.1 Vespertilio murinus | reverse complement strand
CGCTTTAACTAGACGGGCGGATAAATGGCCCCGTTTCTCCTCAGCCCCGATGCGCCTGCTTAGCCGCGCGCCCCGCGGGCGCCGCAGCTCGGGTGGGCTCGGCCCGCGGGGATGCCGCGGGGCCCGGCCCGGGGCCTCGGAGCGGGGCGCGGCCGGCCGGGGTGCCCGGGCCGCCTCATTGGGATTCATGGGCGTGTTGGGCGGGCGGCCTGGGGCTGCGGGCGCGGGGCGGGGGCCCGGCGGGGGGCGGGGGGCGCTCGGCGGGCGCAGATGCCCGGGTGACCGCCGCGCCGCGGTCCCTGCGCCGCCTTTGTGCCGGGGAGCCGCGCGCGGGGACCTAATCCATCAAATTGTCTACAAATTGTGAAGAAAATTCAAAAACCATATGGTCGCCAGCGCCAGCGCGCTCTGGGCTGCGGAGGGCCCGGGCCGCGCCCGCACCCAGAGCCGCGGGGGGCTGGGCCCGGCTATTGTCGCCTGTCAGCGGCCGCCCGGGTCCATTCGTCCCGGCCTTCATGGTCCGCGCTCCGAATTACAGACCCATCCATCCTGAGAGAGGGCGATTTATGCCGCCCAGGAGGACCGGCCTGCCGCCGCCGCCGCCCCTCTCCTTCCCCTCTCTCCTCCGGCTTCTCGCTCGCCCTCTTTCTTAGATTCTTTCTCTTATTCTCCCTCTCTCTCTCTCCCTTCTTCTTCCCCTCTCCCCCTCTTTCTCTTTCTCTCCGCTGTCCGCGGCTCTCCACCTCCTCCTTTGCCTTTGGGGTGTCTCCCTGCGCCCCCTTCTCTGTTCCCGTCTCCTCGTTTCGTCCCGGACACGCACGTCCCCGACCCAGGCCCCGGGGCCCCACTGCCTGCCCGACCAGATGCACGTTTCTCACATCAATTTTGCGGAGAAAGGGAGCGGAGCGGCCTGGAGGCGGACCCTCCTCTGGTGACGGCGGCCACTCGCCAGCCCGGGGACAACAAAAGCCCCAGAGAAACTCGCTCACTCCGGAAAAGTGAAAGCTGCTCAGGCCCCGGCCCCCCTGGGGCGCGGGGACCCCCGGCGGGTCCTCGGGAGATTGATGTCTCTGCCCTCAGCCCACTTCGGCCCACAATTCGTGAAAAGTCGCCAGAAACCCAGAAACGTACGGCAGGCAACTCTCGGCCGCTTTGGGCTCACGCAGCCCGGTGCCTGTGCGCGCAACCCAGGCCGCCCTCGGCGCCTTCGGCCGCGTTTTCCTCCCTCCGGAGAGGGCGAGGCCCTCAGTCTCTCGGGCTCCGTCTCCCTCCGGTCCGCTGAGCTTAGCCCAGCCCCGGGCACCGAGGCTGGGGCACCCGAGGCTCAGCCCAGCCCCGGGGAGCGGAGGGAGAATGCCCTTGGGTACCGGGCGGGGTGCACAGACCGGACCGCAGGGCAAATTCTCCTCCACCTTTTGCCTCATGCCAATTCATTTCTTGTCCTTGGCCCTCCCCAACTTACAGGAGCGTTTGCACCCTGCATTGTGTGCATCCGCTTTTTACCCCGACCTGACGAAGCCGGCTCGTCTCACTCCCCCCTCTCCCCACCCGTTAGGAGCCTGCCCGGTGTTTGCAGGCCAGAAACACCTCCTCCCGCGGCCTCCCCGCACCGCTCCACCGCTCGTTCTCACGCCTCCCCGGTCGCCTCCGTGCCTCCGAGGCCGGGACAGCCGGCGGTGAGCGACACCCGGACTGGGCCCGCTCATTCAGACACGGCCACCACCGCTTCTAGTAAAATGGCAAAGACTTTATTTATCGGAGAAAGAGGCCGCGGGTACAGTCCGGGGACGAAGAGGCAGGGCAGGATCGGGGAAGGGGCACGTGGGGCCCACCCTCATCTGGCCGCTCTTGTCTGGCCAGGTCGAGCTGGGAGCGGGGCGGCGTCGGAGGCTGCAAGACAGACCCAGAGCTGTGGAGGAGGTGGGCGAGGGCTCAGGCGGGCCTCCTCTCAGTCTCTGTCACATGCAAAAAAATTCTAAAAAGAGTAAAAAATAATTCTAGGGCTTTGGGTTCTTTTTTGTTTTTTCCGTTGGTTGCTTGGTTGGTTGGATTTCCCATTTTGTCCCAAGACCCGGATCCCAGCGGTCAGTCCGAGGAAACCGAGAGAGAGTGAGGAGTGGAGGAATCTTTAAAAATAGCGTTGGTGGGCATCGGGAGGCAGAAACGGCATAGAAAACGGACTTCCCTCGAGGTGGGGGAGAAAAGATCATCGATTTGAAACTTGCAAGTCAGGACCCGGCTGCCCACCTCAGCCCCTTCCCACCCACCCACGCGGGGAGAAAAATGCAGAAGGGAATAAAAGAAGTCAACTGCAGCAGGCCTGGGGAGGCGAGGAGGAGGAAGAGGAGGAGGAAGAGGGCCGGTGCATTCGCCACATGCAGAGAAAAATCAAAACTGTCCCGGCGGCCCCCCCTCCTCCAGACCGCGAGGTTCCGCGCCCCTGACCCTCCGTCCCGCCTCGCTCTCAGCAAACCCGGCAGGCAGCCTGGGAGCTTTGAAAACATGAAAACCTCCGAGATTAAAAATTAAAAAAAAAATCAGGCTGCGGTGGGAGAGCCCGCTATATAGGTTTAAATATTTATACAGAAGCCATACGGAATTGCACGGCGGAGGCCTGCGCTGCGGCCGGCCGGCCGGCCAGCCGGGCTTATTGCTTCGAGAGGGAAGAGGCGGCTGCGGGAGCCGAGTCCAGGCCGGGCCGGGGACACGGGAGGAGGCGGAAGAGGCTGAGGAGGTCCCCGCTCCCCTCGGCGGCCCGTCCGTCCGTCAGTCCGGGAGGTCTGCAGGCCTCCGGGCTTCCAGGGCCCTGGGCGGCGGCGGCGGCGGCGGCGGCGGCGGGTGAGTCTGGGCTCTCCGCTCAATCGTCCACGTCGATCTCTTCGTCTTCCTCGTCCTCCGAGCAGTCCTGGCTGCTGGCAGGCTGGTCCGTGAGCGGGGAGGCGGGCGAGAGTTGCAGGGCCCCCGCGCCCGGGGCCTGCGGGACGCCCGGCGGGAGCGCGGGGGAGCCGGGCCTCGACTTGGCCCGGCCGCCGCCGCCGCCCGCCGCCTCCGAGTTCTGCTCCAGCTCGGCCAGCGCCACGATGTCCATCTGCCCGCTGGGGCCCAGTTTCTTGGCGGACTCCACGTCGGCCTTCATCTCCTCCAGGTCCCGCTTGAGCTTGGCGCGCCGGTTCTGGAACCAGGTGATGACCTGGGCGTTGGTGAGGCCCAGCTGCTGCGCGATCTGGTCGCGGTCGGCGGGCGACAGGTACTTCTGGTAGAGGAAGCGCTTCTCCAGCTCGTAGATCTGGTGGTTGGTGAAGGCCGTGCGCGACTTTCGCCGCTTCTTGGGGGTCTGCCGCTGCCCAAAGATGGTCATTCCGTCCCGGCCTGCGGGGAAACCACAGGAGAGGCTTGCGCCACGGGAGAAGGGAAACCCACCCGTTCCCCCGCTCACCCCACCCAGGCTCCTGGGGTCTGCGGTTTGCCACTGTTCCCCTGCTCCATTCGGATTAGGCTTGGGGGGGGGCATTGCAAACCCCCTTTTCCCAGTCTCTCTTCTAACAGAGGTCCCTAGTTTAAAAAAAATGTTTTGTTCCCTCCCCTGCCTCCCGTGGCCCCCCAAAGAGTTGGTTTGAAAGACCCAAGGTTGCCAGAGCAGGAGGGAGCCAGATCGGGCAAGTCCAGGCTTCCCTGTGACTGTTGGTACCCCGCCTCTCCTCCCAATTGCCCCAACTCTACCCTCACTCAAAAGTTCCCAGCAAAGGGCTCTCTCCATTCCTCATCCCAGGAGCGGGGCTCCGAGTGGCCGGGCCGCTGGGAACAGGAGGGAGCCGGGCAGAGCAGGCCGGCTCACAGAAAGATCTTGTGTTCCCGCCACCCCTTCCCGGTGGCTCTGGCCTACCCAGCGGTCCCTAGGAACCAGGGTTTGGGTCCCGTGCCTCCCATCTCTGCTCCTGGCGGCCGCGGTTCGGGCTGGAGGGCCCTGACCGCCGGCCGGCCGGTGACAGAGACACAGGGCACCAAGCGCGTCGGGGGGCACAGGACACGGGGGTCTCCCGACGCTGGGCGCGGGGAAGGGGGACCCGGTGGCAGCACCTACCTTCGGCCGCCTGCAGGACGCTGACCTCCAGCCCCTTAAAGGTCTTGCTGGCGAGCTCCTCCAGCGCGCACAGCGGCGAGGTCTGCGAGAGCAGCGCGCGGCCCGCCAGCGGCAGGCCGCCCGGCGAGTGCTTGTCGGCGGCCGCCAGCAGGTGCGCCGCCCCGCACAGCGAGTAACTTCTCCGCACGGACGGCTTGCTGAGGATGTCCTCGATGCTGAACGGCGTCAGCGGCTTGTTGGAGTTGGCGGGCGGCGGCAGGTGGTCCAGCGGGCTGCGCCGCCGCTCCTCCCCCGGCGCCGCCTTGCCTTCCTCCTTGGAAGTCATCTCGGCCTCGGTGGGGGGCCCGGCCGGGGCGGCTCGGGCTGCGGGGACCCAGCCCGCGGGCGGCGCGGGCGCCGGGCGGCGCGGGCAGGCGGCGGCGGCGGCGGCGGCGGGCGGGCGGGAGGCCGCGCGGGGCAGGGCGCGGGGCCGCCTAACGCGGAGGCAGCGGCGGGCAGAGCCGCCCGGGGCCCCGGGAGGAGGGTGCCGCCGCCGCCGCCGCCGGGGCTTCCAGCAATCCGGGGCCCGAGCCGGGGCGCGCCGCGCGGGGCTCCAGTTTCGCCGGCCCCGGTGCTATTTCAGGGCGTCAGGTGGCTCCGCGGCGGCGGCTCCTGGCCCCGGGTCCTGGAGGCGGCGGTTTGGGAGCGCCGAGGCGGCGGCGGGTGCCCCGATCCCGTACTGCGAGGGGCGGCGGAGAGATGGGGCAACTGACTATTGCTAACAAGTTAGCCTGGATCGGGGAGCCATCAATTATCCGCGGCGGCGGCACTTCTGTCGCTTCCTCCCTTCTCCCTGCCTTTCCCCTCTTTTCTTTCTCTCCGTCCTCTCTCCCCCTGTTCTCTCTCTCCCTCTCCCTCCTCTCCCTCTCCCTCCCTCTCTCCTCTCCGCTCCCCCCGTCTCTCTCTCCCGCTCTCCCTCGCCCTCGCCCTCTCTTTCACTCTCCGCCTGTCCAATGCAGGCGGCTCTAAGTTGGGAAGCTCATTAATTAGCGGGCCGGGGGTAGGAGGAGCCGGCTGGAATTAGCCTGCCTAATGCGCCTGTCAGTCCGGGCGCCGCGCCGCGCTCGGCCCGAGCTGCGGGTAAATTGCATTAGCGGCGCCTTTATTGCACCCGAACCCGCGGACGCCCGAAAGGCCGCCGCCCCCGCCCCAAACCGCCGGCCCCGCTCCCTCCCGGCGGCGCGCCCGCCTCCCGCCGGCCCGGCCGCGAGCGAGGGCAGCGCCGGGCCCGGAGGTCCCCGGGTCTCCGGCTCTCCGACCCGGGACCTGACGCCCGAGAAGGGCCGGAGCGGCGCCCAGCCGGGGAGGAGCGCGGCCGCCACGCGGCCCAGGTAAGACTGGGACCGGGCGCCGGGGTGGGGCCCGCCGGCGCCCAGCGCGCACTTTGGAGAGCTGCGACCCAGGACCCGGCGCGCCCGCCCCCAGACCCCCCGCCCCTCTCCGCGGCCTGGGGCCGCGCCCCTGGGGAGCCCGGAGGTCTGAGCGGGCTCTGCAGCCCCGGGCGAGGCGGCCCGGGACACGGGGGTGGGGGAACCCCAGGGGTTGGGGGAGGGCACTAGCGGAGGACTCAGCTTTCCCCAGCCCCGAGGCGGGGTGGGAGTTGGTGGTGGCTCGAGGCACCTCTCCTCCGGCCTGACCCCAAAGGGACAGTCTTACCTCCTCGGACAATCTTGCACACTTTCCTGGGGCCGATGCTCCTGAGGCCGCCTGGTGACCGGCGGCGTCCGACCGGCGGTCGGGCCGGGTGCCCGGTGCCCGGCTAACGGGCCGGCTGGGGCCTCCCCGCCGCGCTCTGCTGGCCGGGCCGCGGCCCGGCTGCCCGCCCGCCCCGCCCCGCCCCGCGCCGGGCTGGGGTGCAGGCCCGGCCGGCTCCAGCTGTTCCGGATGCGGGGCGGGGGCCCGGCGGGGCCTCGGAGGCTGGGGCTGCGCTCGCTCTTAGGAACCCGCAGAGAGGCCGGGGTGCGGGTCAGACTGCGGCCCCGGAACCCTCCGGGCCCCGCATTCTGTGTCTATCAGGCAAGCATTTGGGCGCGTCGGTCTTTTTGGATGTGTTTATGCTTCTGAATGTGTGTATTTGTGTGTCATTCCCCATCTGTATATTTGTGTAAACAAACGTGAATCTGTGGGTAGATTGGCGTGTGAACCCTTACCTACGGCTTCCATTCTCTTGAGGCACCCAAGGGGGCTGTGCTCCTGGCTCCTTTCTCTCTCTTGCTTCACTCATCTGGTCTGTGTGAGGACGCTGGTCCCCCACCCCACCCCAATTTCCCATTTCTGTGCCAGGAGAGAGAAGGGGAGGCGGGGAGGGGGGGCGCTGGGACCAAGAGAGGAAGAACTGTTCCCTTCCCCACAGCCTCGGCCCTTTCCCTGGCTTTGTTTGTAAACTCCGGGCGGGCAATGCCACCCGGCAGCCCTGCTTCCTCAGAGGAGGGCCCAGAGAGGCTGGTGCCGAGGACTGTGGGCCAGTCCAGAGGCTGGAACGGGAAAATAGGACCTCTTGGACTTCTCAGCCCCCATACCTGCGAGAGAGAGAGAGAGAGAGAGAGAGAGAGAGAGAGAGAGAGAGAGAGCCATGCTGGGCTGGGGACAGGTTCTCTCCCTGTCTCCAGCATGGGGACCTCAGTGCCCCAGAGATGGGATGGTTGCTTTATCGCCCTTTTAGTTACTGGTTTTGGAACATGGTTTGCAGGTCTCCAGAGTAAAGGGGACAGTGCGGGGATAACGGATTCTTTTTGGGGGACCCCCAGTGTTTGCTGCTGGCCTGCGTGGGAGCGTTGGGAAGAGCTGCTTAGCCTCTCCCCCATCTTTGTCCGGCATTCTGTGGGGCGGACAGGTATTCAGAGGCAGGAAGGGGGAGAAGGAAGTTCTCCGTTCCCCCAGGGCCACAGAACGACCCCCGGGGCAGGCCTGTCTCTGGTGCATCAGCGCTGTTCTGGGAGCCCCGAGGGCTTAGCAACGGGGGGGGGGGGGGCAGAGTCTAGAGATGGTGGAGAGGATGTCAGGGAGCTGGACACGGCTGGCTTGGATGCTCTGGGACTGAGAGTGGTCCGCCCTCTCCTCTCACTTGCTGTTCTCAGGATCCTGGCCCGAAGTTCTTTCCTGCCATAACCCCAATGCCCAGCCCCAGGCCTGAAGCAAGACACACGCCCCATGCTAGCAGGGAACAGGGACTCTTGGGTGCCTGCTTCCTCCCGCACTCCCTCCTTCTTCCTGTCTGTTCCTGCACTCACACCCCATGTTGGCCCGGAGGGCCGACCTCCCAGTCCCTCGGGGACCAGCAAAGTTTAAAGTACTATGAGGCTGCCAGGAAGAGGGGGAATGTAATTAGGGAGCAGAGGGGGTGGGCATAGAATTTCTCCACTAGGGCACTGTTTCCTGGGGCCTTTAGTCTTCAACCACATCGTGTCAAAGTGGACAGGACATTCTACAATCATCTGCTTTATTGCCTGTTTCACCGACTATGGCCAAACCTCCTCCCCCTTTCCTAGCCAGCAATAGCAGCTCAGTCCTGAGGCTTTGTCTTTTGGGGCCTAATTTGTTCAACTCCTGTGCTCCAGGTTGGCACGGCTAGGAGTTCAAGGGGCACCTGGGGGTGTTGCCCACCCAATTTGTTGCTTAGGGTCCCCTGCCTGCATCACCTCATCTAGGCCATTTTTTGAAAAACAGCCCAACTGCCCCACCAACCTTTTCCATATCTCACAGTCCCCCCCCCCCACTATAGACTCCAGTGTGGGGGTGGCTAGAATTTTCTGAACTCCTGGGAGCCCACATCCGTCCTGCAGAGCAGGGAGCTATGTTTTAGTTTGAGGTCAGATTCCCTTCTTCTCCCATCAGACAAACCTGGAGGTCCCTGAGGGTGGGGACCGTTACCTGGGAGTTGCATACACCCCAATCACCTGGCACCCTCTGTGTATTTGGTTGAATGAGTTTTTATCGAGCAAATGAAATACAAATGATTGTATATTGGGGAGGGGGAAGTCTTGGGCCTTGAATGTCCCACTCGGGATATTTGGAGATTGTGAACATTGGAAGGAAGAGTAACTCAGGGGCAGACGGGTTGGGGGGTGGCAAGAAGGAACCCTGCCAGTTACTCTCCAAAAATCTAACCTTCTGCCTGGGGCCCCGTGCTGGGTTGGGAAGACACTGTGGGATCCTCAACCCCCAGTAAGCGGAGCCGGTGGCTGGAAGTAGCCTGTCCCTTGAGTTTGCTGCCCAGAGGGCATGCCGGTCTCCAGAGCCTGGACGGCACTGTGTCCCGATGCCCAAATGTGTGCCCGCTGCCTGTACCACCAGGGTCCAGCCTGTCCTGTCTCCGGTGGAAGGGGAAGGGTTTATTCTGCCAGATATCTGCTTTCCCCTTACCCTAGTGAACATCCCAGACAAAGAGGAAGCAAAGCATATTGCATGAATTGCCAGGATAAGGGGACCCTGTAGACCCAAACAAAATGACTTATTCCTTCACGCAGGAGAATAATTCAAGTAAATTCCCAAAGGCTCCGCGGGCTTTAATCCAGATTGTCTTGGTAGCCCCATTTGTTTCCGGATTATTTGTGTAAACACCGGCCCTCAGGCCAGAGCTCCCCTCCCGGAGAGGTTCTGACACCACTTGGAATGCGTTAACTTGACCGCCAATTGGGATCATTCTGGTCCCCTGAGCAACTGCTTCTCCGACTCTCCTTGTGGAATTCAGAGAGTGCTTCTGCTGCCACAGAAGTAGACTCCGACAGATGGCCTCCCGCCACCCTGGCCGAAGGGGGACTGCCCACTTGGTTTTTATATGCTGCCCTGGGCCACCATCTGCGGTAACAACAACAATAACCATGACAATAAACACCATAATCCCTTCCTGCGTGTGCCTGGCTCCAGGCTAAGATTTTTACTCATTTCATAGATTACAACCCTGTGAGGTAGCTTCTGTTATTGCCCTGGATTTTACATATAAGAAAAGTGAGGCCCAGAGAAGTTAGGTAACCCACCCAAAGTCACACAGCAGCCTATTTCGGAATCATTAAGATTTGGAGACTAATTTTTTTTTCTGACTCAAGTCTTTACCCCAGAACCATGGGGTTCTTCACCAGAGGTCCCCAAGGGCTCTTTGAATGGGCTTCAGGGGCTCTGCAGATACCAGGAATTGTGTGTTAAATCATGCATGTGAGCCCACATGGGTGCATTTTCCCGGGACAATGTTACATAACATATTGGCTTCTCAAAAAGGGGTTGGAGATGATGAAAAGGTTGAGGCCACAAGCAGGCCGATAGGGGGGAGGGGAGGAAGAGGGAAGTTGCCTCCTCGCAGGCCTGGAGAGCAGGGAGCCAGCCGATCCAAAATTTGGGACGGGCTCCAAGCCTGCTTCTGGGCCTGTCTTGCTGTCTGTGGCCGGGCCCAGCTCTCAGACCGCCTCTGGCAAAGGGGGCGGAGCCCATGGCCAGGGCACTTACTTTGTGCACTTACTTACTCCTCTTCCTTCCCCTCCCCACTGTTTTTGGGTGAACCCAACTCTTTCAGAGCCTATTTGATAGGGGCCAACTTCTAGGCATGTCAGCCCTGCAAGGGAGACTGACTGCCCTTTAGCCGTGTGTTTAGGGGGGGGGGGAGGAGCCTAGACAAACCACTGAGTGGCAGAGACAGGGAGAGAGGGGCTCAGACAGTCCCTGGGAGGTGCTCAAAGCCCAGGAGACTGTACTTGGCAGCCCCCAGAACAGCCCCCCCTTCTGGTCCCAAGTCTTTGGTCCTGTCGCCTGGAGCAAAAAGGGTTCTGTCACTTCCCTTCTTGGCACCTCTTGCTCTGTTTCTAGCGCTCAACTCATCTGGGGGAGCCTTCCCTGGCCTGCCCAGTCCCTCTCTGCTCCTCAGCACACGCCTCCTTGGTGTCCTGTCAGATTGCCAGGGATGTGCACGTTTGTCTGTCTGTCCTTCTCTCTCTCTCTCTCTCCTCCTGGCTGTGAACTTGGAGAGGAAAGGACCTGAATCTCCTCTATATGTCCTATGCTAGCCTGGCATATACCAAAACCTCCTCATGAATTTACTGAATGAATAAACTAAATGAATAATAAGAGACAAAAGAGAGCCAGTCAGGGAGCTCAGTCTGCGCCCTAGAGAGAGGACCAGGGGTGTGAGAGAAGGGTAGGTGCATTGTTTTGCCAGCTGAGTGCAGATGTGTGAGGCACCCCTGCGGCTCCAACACACACACACACACACACCCACAGGAGCCTCATTTTTTAATGCTTTTTGGCCATGGCGGGGAGGGTCGTGGGTTCTGGATCCAGCTGTAGTATGGAGTTTGCTCTCTCTCTCTCTCTCTCTCTCTCTCTCTCTCTCTCTCTCCTCCTTTCTCCCCCTCCCACTTCCTCTTCCTCTCCCTCTCTCCCTCTTTTCTTCCTTCTCTCTTAAAAAACAGGATTGAGCCCCTATCATGTTTTGGGCCCGAAGCAGAGAGGAAGAACAGACGGAAGATGGAGGGTGATGGGTAGGCAAGAGGGGCAGGAAACAGACACCCCCATCCTAGTAGCTCAGGGGACCCCGAAGAGGGTAAAGATAAGTGGGAGGAGTCTAGTTCTGTCCCAGGGGAGGCGGCATTTGAGCGAAGCCTTGGAAAACCAGGAGCACTTGGGTGGATACATAAGTGGGGGCCACTCTCCAGGCAAGGGTGACAGCCAGGCAGGAGGCCAGCGGTGCCAGCCCAGAGGGGGAGCTAGAGAGCCCCTATATTTCCTCCCTCTGTCATCCGGGCAGCCAGCTGCTGGGGTTGAGGTGAACTCTTGGATCCCTTGTGAACTCCCATCAGGTCTGCAGCTGGTGTGGGTGCTAGTGGGCTCCTGGGATGGCTGTGTGGAGCCAATGGGGTGGGGGAGGCTGCACCCTCAGCCCTGCCACCCCTGGGCCAATAGGCGGAGGGACCCAAGCAGAGAACAGCTAAGAGACTGGGGAGCAGGCAGCCCCGCCAGGCCTGAGTCAGGCTTCCCATAATAAAGAGCGTGTGGAGAATTCAGCTGGGGCCTCACTGCATTATCGAGGGGCACCGAGGGGAGGGTCGCTAACACTCATGAGGAGGAGAGTCTGAGTAGAAGACCCCCGTTCCCTCCTATCCTGGCTTCTGCCGGGGCCACATCCCACAGACTCCCTGGTCCCAGGTCCTTTCTGGCCCCACCGCTGTCTCAGAGGGCCATTGTCCACTCTCCAGACGCCCACAACAGAAAGTGGGCGGGCGGCAGGACCAAGCCCAGACTAAGGGGCGCAGTGGTCTGATTTGCAGGAACCGACTGCTCCAGTGCCCAGCCGCACAGAGATCGGGGCAGTGTGGCTGCCGGCGAAGTGAAGAAGGAGGCTTAGGACTGTCTGTGCCCACAGCCCGGATGCCCCGGCGCTGCTTCGTCCTGGCTGGATGGAAGGGAAGCTCTGGGGAAGGGGAGCCACAGGACCCTCCACTCACTCTGGACGCCAGGTTCCTCGCCTCTGTCCCCCTTCCCCCCCCCCCCCCACCAGAGGATCCAGTTCTGGTCGCGCACGCAGCAGCCGGCTGCTGGGCTGGAAGGCAGGCGGAGAGCTTTGCGCCCTCAGCCTGATTTCGTTGGAGTGGAACCAGCTCCCTTTGGCTCTTCCATTTCCCGCCGGCCCCTGGGTTCGGACCTTGAACCGCACGGCCCCCATCTCACAGGTACCGCTGCGCATCCCTCCAGATCCTCCCAAAGCCCCTGCACCCCCTGCGGTCCAGCCGCCCCTTCTCCACGCAGCCTCCCTGCCCCCGGGCGACCCCAGCGGGGACCCTCGCAGTGGCCCCGTCTCCACGGGTGTCCCCCGCAGAAGGCCCTCGGTGCCCTCGCCCCGCGCCGCCTCCCCCAACCCCGACCCCCACCCCAGAACCTTCCTCTTTGCTGCCGCCCCCTCCTCCTCCTTCTCCGCCCTCCTCCGCTTCTGTGCATTCTTTCTCATTCGTTTTCCTCCATGGGTAAGTGCGGACCGCAGCCCGGCCGCGAAGGGCTCTCGCCGCAGAGGCGGGCGACGGGCTGCGAAGGCAGAGACCTCAGTGGCCCCGCGGACGGACGGACGGACGGACGGGCTGGGTGACCCTGGGTGAGTCTCCTCATCTCTCTGAGCCTCCACGGCGGGCGGTAAGAGCGGGGGGGGGGGTGTGGGGAGAGGGATGGGCACGCAGCCTTCTCATTCGTTTGGGCGCAGCGGGTGCCTGCGTTGGGGCCTAAGGAGGGAATGGGGTTCGCGGGAATTGTGGGTCTGACGTGGCTGTTGATCGTAACGGATATTTGGGGGGAGCAGCTGGTGGCTGTTTTTTTAATTTTTATATATTTTATTGATTTTTTTTTTTTTTTTTTACAGAGAGGAAGAGAGAGGGATAGAGAATCAGAAACATCGACGAGAGAGAATCATCGATCAGCTGCCTCTTGCACTCCCCCCACTGGGGATGTGCCTGCAACCCAGGTACATGCCCTTGGCCGGAATCGAACCTGGGACCTTTGAGTCCACAGGCTGACGCTCTATCCACGGAGCCAAACCGGTTTCAGCTGTTTTTGTTATTTTTATTTTTATTGTTTACAGCTGATGGGGTGCCGGGCGTGAGCGACCTCTCTCCAATCCAGACACCCGCCGTCCCCGTCTCACCGGCGAGGAGGAGGCCGCCGAGGTTAAGTAGCTGCGCGGCGCCCAGGCGGGGCCCGGCCGGCCAGCGGGTCGGGGCGGCCCAGTTTCCGCCCGGCGGCCTCCGGTCTCGGCGGCGGGGGACCCGCCCTGGTCGCTGGCCGCGCCCGAAGCGGGGAGGGCGAGGCTGACCCCCCTGGGCCTCCCCTTCGTCCGCCCGGGAAAGCTTTGAAATTCTCACTTTCAGGTAAGCGGTTTTGGCGGCCCCGGAGAAGCTTGGAAATAAGACCCAAACGAGGGACTTCTGCCTGGTTATGGGAGACGGGGTGGGGAGGGTGAGGGTGGGGCGAGGCGGGGAAGGCAGCTTTTTCCAACGTAGATGCCTCCGCTCTCAGATGTTTCCTCTTTCCGCTGGTGAGTCTGCCTGTCTGGCGGGCCCCACGCCCCGGGCAGTCCTGCACCCCGGGAGGATGCGCAGGCTCTACCCAGGTGGAGGCACAGCCAGCCGGCCCCTCTCTTACCCTCTCCAGGAGTGCCTCTGAGCTGGAGTCTTCCTAGCTGCAGAGGTTGGGGGGTGGGGAGGGGAAGGGGGGCTCAGAGTCGGGAAGGGAAGGCTGGAAACCGGGACCTGGGAACTCCTGGTCCGGCCAGGAAGGGCTGGGGTCCGGCCCTTGGGCGGCCCGGCCCAGAGGCCCCGCCGCCAAGTCGCCCCGAGGCAGCCCCGACAGGCCACGCGTCCCTCGACACAAGCCCCATTACATCGTATTTATGTTTCACTTTATTGTTTTTTCCCCCCTCTTATTATTGTCTCACTCTGGGGGAGGCAAAGGATATAATATATTCATCTTTATTATACCAAATCTGTGTGAAGCATTTAATAAAACGCTGTTTCCACACAGCCAGGGATATTAGAGTGAGCTCTGCTTAAGTTAATGCTCGCGGACGGAGGGCGCCTCCGCCACAGCGCCTGCTGCCGGCGGCCCGAGGAAGTGCAGGCCCTGGCCGCACGCATGCTGCCCACCCGGAGGTGGGTGGCGCTTTGCAACCCAGTGGTCTCTCCTGGACTCTCAGGCACCAGCCTGGAGGAGGGGAGCTGAGGAGCCGAGTTCAAGTCCAGCCCCCCACTCTCTCCCCCATCCCGTTCTGTTCTGTGCTTCTAACCCGCTGTGGGCCTTGGCTTGTGCCTGTGAACGTCGGAAGAATTCTATAGCCGATTTCCTCTCAGGGCTATTGGAAGTGGAGGTGGGCAGGGCTTTATAAACAAGAAAGAAAAAAGCAAAGATTTGTTGGGTAGGGGTCCATGAGGGCCAGAAACAAGGAAGCCACAAAAGGGGACCTAGGCAACATAGACCCCAAACTCTTTACCTTCCCCCCTCAGCACCCACCCCAGTGCCCATCCTCCATGGTTTCCCATGGCCTATAAGCTTTCCATTCTGCTTTCTACACACTCCTGTGGGGATGCCCATGAGAAGGAGAGTCACGTGACCTTTTCATATCCAGGCCCCCTGCCCAATTTCCTTTAGAAAAGCCTACTGCCTGAGTTCTTTTAGGGCCCTGATTTGGACATACCAGCCTTACTAAGGCCCTTGTACCACCAGTGCTTTGGGGAGAGTGGCAGGCACCTCCCCAGGCTAGAAGGAGGTGTTGTCCAGGAAAGGATTGGAGTGCCCAGGTAAGTCCCCTAGTTAGGACTAACATCCGACCATAATTCTTAGTCCTCATCTGCCCTCGCACTCCATCCCTGGGCACTGTACCAGATCACCCCACAACCTGTAGGCTGCTGGTTGGAGCTTCTTTGGATAAGGTGACCAGACGTCCCGCTTTTGGATTCTTTAAAAAAAAAATCAGGACTTTTTTTTTTTTTTTTAAATCGGGATGCAGGACAAATTGTTAAAAATCAGGACTGTCCGCCAAAAGCGGGACATCTGGTCAACCTTATCTTTGGAAGCTAAGGGTACTTGAAAAGTCTGACAACTCCTACCTGGAGCTGGCTTGGGGAGGAGGGTACAGACTCACTGGGTGGCAGGGCTAGGACTAGGGTGAGGGACGAGAGGTGCCTAGGACACACAGTTTAAAAAAACAAAACAAAAAACTTACCCTCAGTGTTGTGTAGGACCCCTTAATTTTTTGCTTAGGTATCTATTTCACTGGCCTCACCCTAGCCAGTGGTCGGCAGTCTACGGCTCGGGAGACACATGCGGCTCTTTGGCCCCTTCAATGTGGCTCTTCCACAAAATACCACAGCCTGGGCGAGTCTATTTTGAAGATGTGGTGTTAGAAGTTTAAGTTAAAAAAAAATTGGCTCTCAAAAGAAATTTCAATCGTTGTACTGTTGACATTTGGCTCTGTGGACTAATGAGTTTGCCGACCACTGGACTAGATCACACTCTGCTGTGTGACCCCAACGGTGGTTTCAAGCAGGTGGTTTCAGCTTAGCCTGCGGCTGGTTTTCTGAAGGGGAGAATGTAAACAATGGAAGGCGCTGTCTCTGGGCGTGAGCTCCGCCAACAGGTGCGGTATACTTACAGCCTGCCGAGAAGGCTCGTAATCAGTCTGATGGCCATAGCATCATCCTCATCATTTTACTTTCACCTACTTTGTGCCAAGGAAGAGCTTTGCCCACATGATGTCATGTAATGTATACCAACATGTTTTGGCCAACGTTAGGATATCGGCCTCTGGCTTTCTGGGTTCTTTCCAGCTCCGAGAGTTTATTGTTGCATGAGACAAAGGGCACCTTTGTTGATTTGGGTGGTTTATTGCACCACAATTATTATTTGGGTTCATCTCATGGCCTTCACTTATGGGTAAGTTCTTTGAGGTCAGGGACTGTGTCTAATTTCATTTTTTTTAATTATGATTCTCTCTCCTCTTCCACGCCCCACACAGGACTAAGTGCATTAGCACACACTTAATAAACGTGCATTAAACAAACACATGAGTGCCAAAACCGGTTTGGCTCAGTGGATAGAGCGTCGGCTTGCGGACTGAAAGGTCCCAGGTTCGATTCCGGTCAAGGGCATGTACCTTGATTGCGGGCACATCCCCAGTAGGGGGTGTGCAAGAGGCGGCTGATCGATGATTCTCTCTCATCGATGTTTCTAACTCTCTATCCCTTTCTCTTCCTCTCTGTAAAAAATCAATAAAATATATATTTTGAAAATAAATAAATAAACAAACAAACACATGAGTAATCAAAGGCTGTCTACCTGGCCACCTGCTTTCCAGCCTGTGACCAGCAGAGCCATGAGGGTGGCCTTCAGGACAGCCAGCATCACCTCTGAGCATGGTCTCCCTTCCCACTCAGCTGAGCTAAGTTCAGGCTGACACAGAGTCTCCTCCCACGCGTGCTCTCAGCCCTGTTCTAGCCCGTGGGTGAGACAAGGGCCAGCTCAGTTTCCACCTGTGCAGGAGCTCAAGTTTCTCACGGGGCATACTCAGGAGAAATTCAGGTGGCGGAGGAGACGTCTGAGAGATCAGAGCCCGGAGGAGCCCCGTATCCAGAGACATCTGCCTTGAAGAGCTGGGACTAGAACTAGGCCTTCAAGGATGGAAGGACTGAGAGGCCGGAGAGAAGAAACAGAGCATTCCGGGTTGGAGTGAGAGGTCTTTGCAAGAGCAAAGGGGCGGAGGCGAGACTGCTCACAACAGTTTGGGGAGACAGGTAGGCTGGCGTGGCTAGGTTGCCAGGCGAAGATAAGGAGGAAAAGACATTTGTGGCATGCCTTGAATGTCCAGGCCTGAGCCAGAAATTTGGGTTTAGAAATCAGCTTCCACATCCTAGAGCCCAGAAACGAGCATCTAGAACTCAGCACCAAAGGCCAAAGTCCAGGACCCAGCTTTGTCCAAAATTTCCTTTTGTTTTGCCACAAGATGCCACCGCAAGGGCTCCAAACTGAAGGTGCACGAGCTTATTTGGTAACAAGATGGACTCTTCCGGTCGGCGTAGGCCAGCAAACCCGAGGCCTGGCATGATCCCGGAGCCAGCCTGGCCCACCGGAAGCCTGCTTCCCCGGAACTAGCACTGCCAGCTGTCCTAGGGGTCCCCAAACAGAACCCGAAGTCTGCCATCATCTGCACCCTCGGCCCCCTGAGCTGGGGCAGGAGTTGCTCACCGAGACCGAGCCTTTCCCACGTCCATCCCTCCACCCTCGAGTACAGGTGGGATCTAGGCTTCCAGGCTGGACCCAGCTGGGCGAGGCCACAGGGGGGTGGAGCCCTGGTGCCTGTGGTGATGCCAACCCAGCCAGCGTGTAGGCGTTGCTGTGCCGGCCTGTCACAGAGCGCAAGCCTGCCAAGGAGCCGGAGCGCTGTGCCGCGTGGAGGGTGTCAGGGGTGGTATTGTCGGCGCACAAATGCTCAACTTTATGTACTTTTAACTAGAGGTGTAACAGATGGCCCCGTTTCTGTCCAAGCCGGGGAGACTGGTGCCCATTCTGGCTGCAGCCAATCAATCCCGCCACTCTGGGGGGAGCTACAAGCTGGGCTGGGAGGCCTGGAGCCAGCAATCGCGCACGGCTGTCTGCTTGGGCTGGCCCGGCGCTGCCTCCGCCAGCCGCTCAGCTATGGGCCCAAGGAGGTGAGAGGGCAGGCAAGTGGCGGGCCTGCCCAGCAACATGACCAGAGGCCTGGGTGGGAGAGAGAGCCTGGGAACCACCCACGAGGACCCAAATGGCCAATGAAGACACTGAAGTCCCTAACCCACTCCATGTTGTCCTTTCTCCTGTGGCCCCTGCTCAGTGCCTCAGCCCTGCGTTTCTGGCTTCAAAATCTGAAACCGGGCAGGGTCCTGCATGATGGACACCAGATGTTGCTCAGGACCGGGGGCGAACAGTGGTGCCTTTGGGATAAATCGTCACGGGACTGCAGAAGGCTTTTTAAAATGCTCAAGACAGCCGAAACCGGTTTGGCTCAGTGGATAGAGTGTCGGTCTGCGGACTGAAGGGTCCCGGGTTCGATTCCGGTCAAGGGCATGTACCTTGGTTTCGGGCACATCCCCGGTAGGGGGTGTGCAAGAGGCAGCTGATCGATGTTTCTTTCTCATCGACATTTCTAGCTCTCTATCTCTCTCCCTTCCTCTCTGTAAAATATCAATAAAAATATTTTTAAAAAAATAAAAAATAAAATGCTCAAGACAGCCAGAGATGAAGAGAAAACAGCAGGATCCAGGGATCCCAGAGTTGGAGAAACTATTAATTAATTAGTCGATACGTTCATATAGTCAGTCAACAGACACTAAGTAAAAGCCTACTAGGCGCCAAGTCCTTTGCTAAGTGCCGGGGTCGGAATGATGAATAGGACGTAATTCCTGTTCCTGGGACCTCTTCGGGGATAGACAAATACGCGGGTAATTGGAGTGTCGAGCCAGGGCTCATAAAAACCTCCATAGGGATTGTGGAAGCACAGAGAGAGAGAGAGAGAGAGAGAGAGAGAGAGAGAGAGAGAGAGCATTTAATCCTGCCTGGAGTCCCAGGAAGATTCTAGCAGGGTTTGGCTCTGAGCTGGATGTTAAAGACCAGCAAGAGTTTTCTTTTTTCTTTTTTTAATAATATATTTTATTGATATTTCACAGAGAGGAAGGGAGAGAGATAGAGAGTTAGAAACGTTGACGAGATGACCAACTGCCTCCTGCACACCCCCTACCAGGGATGTGCCCACAACCAACGTACATGCCCTTGACCGGAATCGAACCCGGGACCTTTCAGTCCACAGACCGACGCTCTACCACTGAGCCAAACCGGTTTCAGCAAGAGTTTTCACTGGCGGTGGAGCAGGGCACCTGGTGGGGAGGAGCAGCCCGCACAAAGACGCAGTGAGGCAGCATGGGAAGGCAAGGGTGTGAAAAGGTGTGAGGATGGCCGAGTTTTGGATTGAAGGAAGGAGTGGAAGGGCTGAGGCTGGGTGGGGGAGGAGGGGAGCAGGCCTCGTAGGGGATGCCTTGGTGCCATTTTAGCAGGCTGGCAACCTGAGCCAGCAGCTCTCTCCCCTCAGGGGCCTCCCCTGTGACCCCAGTGCCCATCGTCCTGAGGTCAGCCGGAGTAAGGAAAAAGAGAGGCGAGGCCTAGCGGCATGTGGGCGAGGCCAGAACTCAGGGAGGGGAGCCTGTCGCATCCGTTCCCCAGCGTGATCCTAGTCCTGGCCTTCCTACCTTCCTGCGCTGAGGGACGAAGGCATGGATCAGGAGGCCAACTCCCGCACACCGATGTACCCCATGGATTTCTGAGTCCCCTAAAAACAGCTTTTCCATAGAAAGCTTTCACCCTAAAGAAGCTTTTCCCTTAAAGAAGCTTGGAATCTCATTCATTCATTCATCCATCCACCAAGCATTGAGCATCAGCTGTGTTCAAGACCCAAGCAGGATACTGAGGTGTAGACAGAAGCATTATGCAGGATCGTGGAGAGCCCAAGTCCAAACCCAGGAGGAAGATAGGAATCTGGCCAGGGATCATTCAGTCTGCAAGAAACAGAAGTTCACTTGAGGACACGCACACGCACATGCGCACACACACATGCACACGCACACGCACATGCACATGAGGGCCTTTTGTATTATAGCACATGGTTCAGCACAGGAACTGGGCCCAGAAAGCAGGCAGGGACTGAGGCAGCCCTGGGGACCAATTTCTTTCCCATAGTAAGGGGGAGAGGCAGCCCACAGGGTTTCTCTTTTCTCTGTGTGTTTCTCTCCTCATTAATATTAATAAAAAAATTTAAAATATATTTTTATTGATTTTTTTACAGAGAGGAAGGGAGAGGGATAGAGAACTAGACACATCGATGAGAGAGAAACATTGACCAGCTGCCTCCTGCACCCCTCCTCCCCCCACTGGGGATGTGCCTGCAACCAAGGTACATGCTCTTGACTGGAATCGAACCTGGGACCCTTCAGTCCGCAGACCGACACTCTATCCACTGAGCCAAACCGGTTTCGGCTAAAATAACTAATAATTAGAGGAGGAGGTGGTGGTGGCATGATTGCTAACAACTGCTGAGCACTTACTAAGTGCCAGACACATTGGGGTCGCTGCTTCTCTCAGGTGATCCTGTTGAGAACACGGTCTTATCCCCATTTCCCACCTGATAGCACTGAGGCTGAGGAGGTCAGGTCTCCTGCCCCAGGTTCAAGCCAGGAAGCGGAGGAGTCTGGATTCTCACCCAGGTTGGCCTCCGGAGCCCCAGCTCATAACTGCGCCCGATCCCCACGCAGCTCATAGAGCTTCCCGGGTTTCCTCATAATTTCTCATAACCGTGACTTGCATTTGACCAGCCGGCCTCTCCGAGTCTCTCTCTATATCACCTCTGCTAACTGCTCCGGTCTCTCTGTATTTCATAGTTCACGTTCCCAGGAGGGGGCATCGGCCGGCCCGGCTCATCTTTTAATGCCAGGCCACCTTGGGAGCAGCTGCCCAGCCAAAGAGCTGCCTCGGAGAGGGCCGGAGGGCGGCCACCGATCGGCGCTCTTCACAGAGCCACATGTAGAAATGACGCCATACTTAGGAAGCGAGGCAAAGAGAGGCAAGAAAAGAATGAGGGGAGGCTTCACGGAGGGTGGTTGGCGGTTTTGGTTTTGGAATAAGAAGAGGATTTGAGGACCAGAGTTGGAGACAAGAATTTCCTGAGGAAAGATAGAGCACGAACAGGCACAGAGCTGAGGTAGCCTGAGCCATGTTTAAAGGCCAACAAGTAGTTCTGTGTGTTGGGAGAGTGAGGTGCACGAGCCAGACGCTGGGAAGGTAGGACTTGAATGCTCCTCTGAGTTGGGACTTAATTTCATGGCAGTCATGGAAGGTCTTTGGGCAAGAGAGGGATGTGGTCAGACCTGTGCTTTAGGTAGGGTAACCATATGCCCAGGGAAGTCCCACTGTAATTATTATTAAAATGTATTATTATTGCCGAAACCGGTTTGGCTCAGTGGATAGAGCATCGGTCTGCGGACTGGAAGGTCCCAGGTTTGATTCTGGTCAGGGGCATGTGTATTGGTTGCGGGCACATCCCCAGTAGGGGGTGTGCAGGAGGCAGCTGATCGATGTCTCTCTCCCAGCGATGTTTCTGGCTCTCTATCCCTCTCCCTTCTTCTCTGTGAAAAATCAATAAAAATATTTTTAAAAAATGTATTATTATTATTATTATCATTACTTTACAGAGCCCCTTTCATTCTCAATAACATCCTGGTTTGGATAATAAAGTATATGCTGTCCCAGCTTTCGGGTCTGTGGGCTGTCGTTCTGCTAGGATTAGTGTGGGTGGGGCAGGATGAGAGACAGAAAGCTTTTGGGTGAGGATATTGCTACAGTCCAGGTAAGTCCAGAACCAGGTGGGGGCGGAGAGGACAGAACACAAAAGGCATGTGGGCAAGAGACGTGTAGAATTGGCTGGTTCTGGTGGCTGAATGGGTTTTGGGGGACAAGGAAGAGGGAGAGTGGAATCCAAGTGAATCCTAGGTGTTGAGCTTGGTTATTGGAAACAATGGTGGAAGTCTGAGGGCAGGGCTCCTTGGGGAGGGGGTGGAGATAAGGATTGTGATTATAATGGGCTTGAGGCGCTCTGGGACATCCATTTAGAGATGCACAGCAGATAGCTGGGTGTTCCAAACGGAAACAGAAGCTTTTGTTAGAGATTCTTCTAATAAGAGAGAGATGGCTAATGGAAGCCAGGAGGATGGTGACCTTGCTGGAGATGAGGGACAGGGCAGAGCAAGACAAGACAAGATCTCCCAGAAAACTAAGTTCTGGGAGATCCCTGTATTTTGGAAGTCAGAGGAGAGAGAGGAGTCAGGAGACTAAAGGGGAGAGTTTGAAAGTTAGGAGGGAAACAAGGGGAGTGAGAGGTCTAGAGATGACGAAGTTTTTAGGGAAGGAAAACTTTAAATCCTCCTCCGGAGTGATCAGTAAGGAGGCTAGAGCACATGACCAGAGGGTTTGGTTATTTCAAGGTCACAGGCGACTGTTAAGAGACCACAGGGTGGCGGGGACATTGCATGAGGAGTGAATGGCAAGCAACTAGAGGTGGTCAAGGTGATACCTCGTTCATAGAGTTTGCCCAGGACCAAGAGCCCAGACAGACAAGATGTAGAAGACATGTGATAGTGAAAATCCTGGGAAGATGCAGGAGAGGTTGGGTGCTTGGTAAGGAGAAAGAACTCTTCTTCCTCAGAGAGAGGAGGGAGGAAATGGTGGGTGATGGTCCAGGGAAATCCTGGGGTGGCCTGGTGGGTTTGGGATCAGGTAGAGAGGACAATATTCTTTGAGGAATGGGGTCCATGTACTTGTCCAACTCAGAGTTGAAGGCTTGTAGAGGAAGCTCCTAGTGGTTGTGGAAGTGTAATGATGAATTAATCACAGATGCAGAGAAAAGTTTGTTCGTTTGTCTGTTGAACACATATAAGTGAAGGATGAGATGAGTTTAGGCAGCATAAAAGAGCATTTCAAAATAGGTTTTTATTTTTTTAAATATATATTTTTATTGATTTCAAAGAGGAAAGGAGAGGGATAGGAAATAGAAACATCAATGGTGAGAGAGAACCATTGATCTGCTGCATCCTGCACGCCCCCTATTGGGAATTGAGCCCAAAATCGGGGCATGTGGAAATTGAACCATGACCTCCTGGTTCATAGGTCGATGTTCAACCACTGAGCCGCACCAACCAGGCTGAACGAGCTTTTTTATTTTTATTTTTTCACTTGGTCCAGCATGCCCAGGAGCAGAAGCCAGAAAAGTGGATGGCAGTGTTGCTTAAGGCTGGGGAATGGCAGGAAGCACATGCTGAACTGGCTGACATGGAGCCAGGATAGGAAGGGAGGAAGTGAAGCCAGAATGGGAGTGGTGGCCTGGGAGGAGACGGAGGGCTTAAGAGACCGGAGAACATGTGAGTAGGCATGAGGGAATGAGTGACGTGAGAAGGTAGGAGATTGGGATCAAAGAAGAGGATTTTATATCCTGAAATTCTGGAGTTTCCAGAGGTGAGGGGTGGTCATGCCAATTAGCGGGGGGAGAGAAGTGAAAGGAATTGCAGAATGTCTGGGTTCAAGACCTTCCGGGGACTGAGGAGGCGGGTGGGTTGCTGGGAACGGGACTGCTCTCAGGGTCCCCAGTGACACTTCAGGTTTGATTTTTTTTAAAGTACACAAGTGGTACGTGTTCTTTATTTAAAAAAAAAGAAGATCTGAAGATCTAATGCACAGCATTGTGATTTTAGTTACCGTACTGTATTGTGCATTTGAAAATTGCTAAGAGAGTAGATCTTAAATGTGAGAACAAAAGAGAAACAGTCATTATGTGACGTGATGGAGGTGTTGGCTAACATTGCAGTGGTAATTTTATCGCAATGTACGTGTATCAAATTAACATGTTATATACTTCAAACTTATACAATGTTATGTGTCAATACAACTGCTATAGAGCTGAAAAAAAGGAACATTCAAATGATCAAAATTAAACCAATTCTAGTTGCTCAGAGTCCCACCCCTCAGATATTACTCAAGTTAACACGTTGGCGAATATTCTCCCAGACCATGACTCATATGTACTGTTTAAAAAATAGGGTTTGCATTATAAATACGATGAGTTCTTAAATCAGATTTCTTTTGGATGAATTTCAGATTTGCAGAAAGCTTGCAAAGATGATGCAGAGAGTTTCCATGCCCCTGACCCAGTGTCCCCTAATGCTGACCTCTTACATGGCCATGGTCCGTTGGTCAGACCTAGGAAACCAGCCTTGGCACATTATTATCAACCAAACTCCTGACTTTATTTGGCTTTCGCCAGTTTTCCCACTAATGCCCGTTTCTTACTCCGGGATCGCACTCAGACCCCCACCTCGCATTTAGTACTCATACTGTTTTGCAACCTGCTTGTTTTGCTCAGCATGATGTGAACACCTTTCGACGATGCTAAACACTCTTCCACGCCACCATTTCAGTGGCGGTGCAGTATTGTGCTGATGGTTGTGTCGTTGCCAATCCCTACTGTGGAATGTTGAGATTGCTTCCAATTTTTCACTCTTATAAACCAAGCTCGGATGAGCCCCTTGCAGCTAAATTGTCTGAACGATTCCTGCTTATTTCCTTACAATAAACTCCTAAACGTGGCATTGCTGGGGCCGGAGGGATGCACCTTGGAGAGGCCCTGGCTTATATCTTACCCACCTGAAAGGTTGTACCAATTTACCTCCCCACAACATCACTAGGGCTTTTTTCTTTCTTTCTTTTTTCTTTTTACATTTATGACGGGAGGGGTGTGGGTATAGAAGACCCTCATGAGGGCTGTCTCTCCAGGTCCTACCCCTCTCTCTCCACTCATTCTTCCCTAGGCCACAGGGTCTGGGTTGGCCCTGAATGCAGCCAGCAGCTGGGATGGGGGTGGGGGGTGGCCGGGGCTCTGGGGACCCCTCCTGTGCTGGGAGCTGAGTAGGGGGCCTGGCCAGCTGCCTGGGCTTTGTTCTTTTGCCAAGAGGTGAGCTGGTGGGGAGGGAAAGGGTGAGGCGAGGCTGAAAGGGGAGAGGGACCCCCCCCTCCTCTTGCCCCATGAAAGCTGAGAGGCAGAAGGGCAGCTCCCTGAGCCCACGGGGGAGGGGGCAGGAGACAGATCGGGCAAGAAACGTAACCTCCCCGGGATGCATGCTCCAGTTCAAGCAGGAGGCATTAAGGGTGAAATATCTCCCGAGCAACAATTCATCTCTAACTGGGAGGAGAGGGGCTCGCTGACATTTAGCTGTGATCAGGGGCTGCACACGCCTGTCTCCCGGAGCCTAACAGGAGCTAGCCGCCTGCGTGTGTGAGAAACGTGTGTGTGTGTGTGTGTCTGTGTGTGTGTGTGTGTGTGTGTGTGTGACAGGGTATGAAGGACTGTGTGGGGCTATTGGGAGGCTGTGTCTGCACACGTGATAGTCCATGTGTGAGCACCTGCATGCGATTATGAGGATGTTTTAAATGTGTGTCCAAGTCACACGTCTGTGTGTGATGTTGGATATGGGTGGGCAGTTGTGCAAATGTGTGCTAGGTGCTGTGCAATACTGTATGAGCGATGCTGAGATTGACCCTGAAAATGGCCTGGAGGCGCCATGCATTTGGGTGTGAGATAGCAGGTGTGAGACCGACCCCCAGGCTAGACTAGATCTCAGGCTACCGCCGGCCCATGAGAGGCCTCTGTGGGAATTAGAGAGAGGGACCCCTTCTTCCACAAGGTCACAGCCTCCCAGCTGTGCCCTCACGGGGCTGCTTGTGCAGCGTGCAACTTGCGTTTCGCTAAGTGGAGGCCGTGGGTGGACCCCGCTCTCTTCTCACTGTCCAGTAGAATTTTCTCCCCGTGGCACTTAATATGGTTTTATTGTCTTTAACCGTTCGGTGTAGGTGTTTGCTGACTATCTCTCTCCCCTGCCAGGCTCCAAACTCCCCGGAGGATAGGATCTGGGTCTGTCTTGTTCATCATTGCAACACCGGCTCCCGGCCCGGTGCCCGGGGCAGAGAAGTTGCTTTGGTAATGCTGGCTGGATAACGGAATGAATGAATAGGGCAGGGGCGCCCGTGTTCACGGGCGAGTGCATATGTGTGTAGAAGTGTGCGCCTGAGCCAGGTGTGTGTGTGTGTGTGTGTGTGTGTGTGTGTGTGTGTGTGTTGTGTGTGTGTGTTGTGTGTGTGTGCTTCTGCTGGGTGTGTGTCTGTGAGTGAGTGTCATTGTCAACGCCAGAAAGCTCTTCTCACCCACCTGTTTCCTAAGCCCTGACCCCCAAATAGGCTAAGAACAGGAGAGGCGGTCTACCCCACCCACCCACTCCCACCCACCTGGATGCTCTCCTGCCTCCGTGTCCAGGCCTGTTTGGGGCTCAGAGAAGGTTCCGATGGATTGGACCACGGGCGCCTGGGACTCGCAGGCTCTGGCAGTGCTTCTCAGAGCGAGGCTTGGGGACATTTTGGCCCGTGCTGTCAGGGTCCAGTCCCAGGGCCCTGCAGCGTATGCCCGCCCTGGGGTTCAGATGCCGATCTGTTTTTGTTCCCATTTGACTTACTGGGCGAGATACAGGATTCCTCTATCTTCCTGCAGTCGACAGAGTCGCCAATGTTACGCTAGACCCATCCCCTATGCATGGTCTTACCTCTAAGAAGAGACTTGTGTCCCTATATTTTGGCGGAGCTGTGCACGGGGGTGGGACAGAGGTAAAAAGGGTCAAGGAGGGTGGGTTTGGCAGGGAGGGTCCAGAGGAAGAGGGAAAATGAGCTCAGAAGGCATAAAGGGGACAGGAAAGTGAAAGTGCTGCGGGGCTGAATAGGTTGGGGCAGAGCGGGAGGCAAATGGCTTGAGACAGAGGCTCGGCGAGGCCCTTGCTGGAGTGGGGATGGGGGTGGGGGAGGAGGAGGGTGGGGGCAGTCTAGAGTTCACCAAAATCCCAGGTGACCGTCAGCACAGCTGTCCACAGCGCTGCTCCTGAAATCTGTCCCCCAAGAGTCACACTGGCACCCTAAGGACTGAAGCAGGAACTTGCTCAGCGGGGGACATGTGCTCAGAGTCCTTTCCGGAGAGATGCCGAGTGCCAGACCAGCAGGGGAGCCACGGGGCTGTTCAGGGGAAGGGACCTGGGCTGGCTCTTGTCCTGCTGGGACTGGGACCTCAGTGTCCTGTCTAAACGAGGGGGTGGGGGGCGGGCCATGTGCTCCGCCAGGTTTTGTGTAGCTCGGCCTGAGCTGACGGCACTGATCAAATAGCAAACTCCAGGGAGCTGTATTCACTGGGCAGGTGCCTCGGGCCCCCACTGTTTTAGCAAAGGCTCAGACACAATGTTCCAGGGGTGCCTGTCAGATCCCGGCCGTCCCTCCCCTGGCCCACGGGGACCCTAATCTTTTACCCTCCTCTCCCCACCTTACACCCATCCTTCCGGAGCTGGAAAGGTAGAAGCTTGCCGGTTCATCTGGAATCTGACTGCATAAGCAGGCAATCCCCTACCTCCAGCCCTGCCCTCTCTCCTGTGGCCCTCAGTGCTTCTTCCTGTGGGGCTCCTTTCTAGCCTGTGCAGAGACAAAATGTATTTTCTCTGTTCCGGCCGTAGGAGATCACCCCCTCTTCTCCTGGGGAGAGGGATCAGGACAGATTCGGGATGGAGGGGCGGGGCCTGTTCTCCTCGGTCACCATCCTCCCCCAATTTTCAAAGCTGCTTGGCTCCATAAATGACTGGAACCAATTGCAGGTAATGTCCCTGTCAGGGCTTAGCTGCACTCATCCATTTCCTGCCGGAATCTCACCCACTGCCCCCTAAGGCACATGGCTGACCCTTGACAAGCTGGAAAGTCCGGGGTCATTTTTTCCTTTCTCTTTTCCGAGTGACGACTAGTGAGCTCCTCGTTCATCTTGGTATCCCCAAAGTCCAGTTCCGTGCTCAGAACATAGTAGTTGCTCAATTAAAAAGTAGGAAAGAAAAAGAATATATAAGAGAGGAGAGAAGAAAGACTTTACCCCCCTTCTCCATTGGTGGGCATGGGGAAAGGGTTGTGTTTGCTAACTGATACATCTATCACAGAGGGTCTTCTTTCTCTCCCACTGGCCCCCTCCCTGAGCCACTTCATAATCTGTTTCCCCAGCATTTGGAGGAGTCACTCTTAGTAAATATTTGGGCTGCTGCCCCCAAAGTATAGGCAGCCTTGCTTATGTCTTGGGGAGCCACCAACCCCACCTTCTACACACAAGCGGTAAACCGATCCCTTTTGTCCCGGACAGAGCCCTGCACCGGGCATTGGGGAAGAGATCTGGCCTCAAAACATATAAAACAAGGATCCGGTTTCCTCCTTCCTATCGCACCCCAGCCCTCTGGTAAACGTTACTCAGATCTAGGGACTGGGGAGCCATTCCTTCTGGGTCACATGATCTGACCCAGAGATGCACTTTGGGATCTGATCTCAATCCAGATGCACATCCTTTCCCTCCCATGAGCCATGTGTGACGGGAGGGGCTGACTACTTGCAGAAAACCTGGGTGCCTGTGGATCCCTGGGAGGGTAAGAAGGTGACCCAAACCACCACAGTCAGAGTGCAGGGTGGGGAGAGGTGAGCGCTCCTACGGCCTCTGACACGGCCACCTTCCGTAAAGGAGCAGTGTTCTGCTTTTTTTCTGGGAATATCGGGAAATATATGAGGACAGTTCTTATTGTGATCTCCATTGGACACACCAGCAGGGGAGCAAAGAATGTCCCCTCCCTCCAACCATTTCTTCTACCTCTGACACTTCATATACACCAGATTTCTCTGTTGACAAGTTCTGCCCAGAATACCTTTTCCCAGCTTCCTCTGAGCTTGGGAGTCACCACACCAGCCTTTGGGAACCAAATATTATATACAAATCTAGCCTGATTTTGCTCAGCAAAAGCCCAAGAAAATATGTTAGCAGAATATTAGGCTAGTCCCCTCACAGAGCATGGCCATGCTGAATTCCCCAGGCCTAACCAGGCAGACCTCTGTAACCCGTGGCAGAATGCCTAAGGTTAAGTGGTCATGAGTTAGAGACAAACCAAGGGTCCAAAATTCACAGCATACAGGCAACCAGAAAGGGACCGCACATTTCAATGGACAGGCCAGAGTTCAGCATCCAAAAGGTCAAACAGGGCAATGGGAGCCTGAGTCTGAGGCAAGAATGGTTGAGTGAGGGGGACGCTGGGGTGCAAAGGGTGAGAGAGGTTATTTTGACCAGGTGGGAATGAGGGGGTACACTTTGAGGACTTCTAGATAGGAAACAAAAGAGTTGGGGATGACCTTACAAAATGAGGTGGAGGAGATGTTATAGGTCATAATACTTATTATGGTGCTGGTGGATGTGGTTGTCATAGTAAAGCTGATAGTTATAATGATTGTATTATTAAGGTAATAGCAGCAATGGGGTGGTGTGTGGTCATGGTATTATTTTGTTTTCTTTTTTAAAAAATGTCTTTATTGATTTCAGAGAGGAAGGGAGAGGGAGACAGGGAGAAACATCAATGATGAAAGAGAATCATTGGTTGGCTGCGTCCTGCATGCACCACCTGGGATCAAGCCTGCAACACGGGCATGCGCCCTGACCAGGAATGGTACCATGACCTTGTGGCTCATGGGTCGATGCTCAACCATTGAGCCACGCTGGCTGGGCTGGTGTTATTAATGATTGCTGCCATGGTGATAAAGAGAATAAGTGATGACCATTGTCATGGTGAAGGAAGTGGTGATACTTAAGCTCCCAGGGACAGAAACAATAATTTTAGAGATGAGGGTAGTATTGGTGGGTTTTGGTGACAGTAGCTATGATCGAAAGTGAAGGGGACTGTGACGGTGGGAGAGATGTTGAATTGCTATCCAGTGAGGGACTTGGTGGTAAGGATTACGTTGGTAAATAAGTACTTTTCCTGTGGTATCATTGATCTGTCTTTAATATAATGAGATAAGTTTGATCCTTTAGGACAGTAGTTCTCAACCTTTCTAATGCTGTGACCCTTTAACACAGTTCCTCATGTTGTGGTGACCCCCAACCATAAAATTATTTTTGTTGCTACTTTATAACTATAATTTTGCTACTGTTGTGAATCGTAATGTAAATATCTGTGTTTTCTGATGGTCTTAGGCGACCCTGCTAGTGGTTCTCAGGTTGAGACCCACAGGTTGAGAACCGCTGCTGTAGAGCCTAAGACCATCAGAAAACACAGATATTTACATTACGATTCACAACAGTAGCAAAATTACAGTTATGAAGTAGCACCAAAAGTAAGTTTATGGTTGGGGATCACCACAACATGAGGAACTGTGTTGAAGGGTCGTGGCATTAGGAAGGTGGAGAACCACGCTCTAGGAGGTCTCCGGAGAGGCGTGTGATGGCTCTGGATCTCCCTGAGCAGGAGGGGGACCCCTCCTCCTTCCGCTGCTGTGATCAGACCCGCACTGCATTTCCTGCTCCACCGTGTTCTGATTATAGACGACGTAGAGATTGGAGGGCAAACCAGACTCCAGCTTTCCCTTCCCTTTCTCCATCTTCCTAGGGGCCTACTTGCTTCCGAAGACAGCCCTTCTCCAGGGTCCAATATAGGCAACTGAGGCATTGAGGTTTTTGCTTGTGAGCTGGAGCCAGAGCATAATGGGTAAGCCAGACATCTGGCTGGCAGTAGGATAACTGACAAAAGGCCCTCCTTGTGGCAGTACAAGCAGAGGCTTTTACGGCTGCTGTCCCGGGCTCAGGGGGGGTCCTCAGTCCCTAAATGGCCCGGCCTCTGGCAGTTCCTTTAGACCTATGCTGGCCAGTGCTGCCACTGCTAGCCAGATGTGGCTGCTGAGCCCTTGAAATACAGCTTGTCCGGTTGAGATGGAAGTATAATATATGCACTGGATTTTGAAAACTTAGTATGAAAATAAAAAAGAATAGAAACAATCTCATTAATAATTTTTATATTGATCGTATGCTAAAATGACACTTCAGAAATATTGTTTTAAATAAAGGATATTATTGAAATTAACTTTTACCTGTCTCTTTAATTTTTTATTCTTTTTTACTTGTCTCTTTAATTTTTAAAAAATATATGTCTCCTAGAATTTTTTTTAATAACATGTGGTTCACATATTATACAGTGCTGCCTTAACTCATTTGCTTTCCTTTTTTGTTTCTTTATAATCCTCACCCGAGGATATTTTTCCATTGGTCTTTAGAGAGTGGAAGGGAGGGAGAAGGGAGAGAGGGGGGGGGGCATTGTTGTGGCTAGGAATCAAACCCGTGACCCTTTGGTTGGAGGGCTGACACTCAAACCACTGAGAAAACAGTCCAGGGCAGATCACTTGCTTTTCCTTTGTTCAGGGAAGCAAAAGGAAAGAAATGAAGCAAATAACAGAAGAACAGTGAGCTGAGCACCTACTAGGTTTGTTTCTCTCTCCTATAAAGTCTGAGCAAAGCACTCCGGGTAGATATGGCAGCTTCACTCCACAGTGTCAAGGTCCCACGTTTCTTTTAAATTATTTCCCACCATCCTCAACACGTGGCTTCCGATTTGAGGTCTAAGATGGCTACTCTGGCTTCCATGTCCACTTGACACCCAGTGAAAAAAAGGGGTGTGGAGAACCAGTTTCTTCTTATTAAGTGCAAACCCCAGAAGACACAACATTACTTTTGCTTGCAGCTCATTGGCCAGAATCTAGTTACCTGGACACACTTAGCTGCAAGGAAGTGGTGGCCAGGTTCCAGCTAAAAGCTTGGGGGGTTTTGTTTTTTTTTGTTTTGTTTGTTTGTTTGTTTTAACACTTGGAGGTTTATTGTGAAAAGAATAAAGGGAGAATGGATATTGTGGGACAAACAGCAGTCTAGCTATGTCCAAAGTGGGGTGATCCCCTAGGCTCACAACTTCGACAGATCTGAGGAGTGGCTAGCACCACCTGTGCAGCAAGAAAGTGGAGCAGACACGCCTGCTCCTGTTACCAAAATGCATTTAATGGAGGCAGCTTAGGCCTGGCCAGTGTGGCTTGGTTAGTTGGATATTGTCCCATACACTGAAAGGTTGCTGGTTCAATTCCTATCAGAGCACATGCCCAGGTTGCAGGCTCAATTCCTGGTAGGGGGTATACAGGAGGCATTCAATCTATGTATTGTTCTGACATCAATGTTTCTCTCTCTCCCTCTTCCTTTCTCTCTCTCACTCTATTTTAGCCCAGCCGGTGTGGCTCAGTGGTTGAACAGGAAGTCATGGTTTGATTCATGGTCAGGGCACATGCCCAGGTTGCAGGTTCCATCCCAATGTGGGGCATGCAGGTGGCAGCCAATCAATGATTCTCTCTCATCATTGATGTTCTCTCTCTCCCTCTCTCTTGCTCTCTGAAATCAATAAAAATATACTTAAAAATAAAATGAAATAAATTAACATCAGTTTAAAAAATCTTTTTAAAAAGGCAGCCCAAGTCCCAACATATTCCCAGATGTTTCTTTGCCAGAAGGTTGTAAGAGGGAAGAAAGAAGACAGTCTGACAAGGAAGAGAAAGAGGGAGAGTAAGCACCGATGTGTGGCTGAGAGTGAGGATTTGAATTGTAAGTTCTCTTGATTGGGACAGTGACTATCGTTCCAGTATTTTGGACATTTTTATTTAAGGTCTTCACTGGTCATATGACATAGGAACAATGGCGGCAAACATTTGTTAAGTAGTTCTGTTTATTAAAAACCTGCTTGTCTGTTTTCTTTCCCCATCTATGATCATTTGGGGGAATGATCGCAGGTGCCCCGGGCTTCCAGGGAAGTGGACCCAGGAGACATATGAGACCTGCGTTTAAGGGAATGGTCTGACTAAGGAGTCAGAAAACCACCAAGGACGACCGTCCAAACTACCAAGGAGTTGGGATGGGGCACTGAGCACAGTTCTGACTCTCTTTCTGATCCCAGTCTTCTTAGTAGGAAGATACTCAGGAAAAGTAAAGTAGGTTTTCTTGAAGGTAACTGATGTGTCACGGTCACTCTGTATTCCTGTTGCCGGCATGTGGTAAGGGCTTGACCCGCGTTGGTTGAATGGAATGAGTCTGGAGTTGGCTTTGCTTTGGAGTTATGTTTTGTGTTATATAGTTTTGAAGGTGGAGACGCCACAGCTGCCCCTTGCCCTGAACATATATGCCTCCTTCTCAGTGGCCCCTTGTCTGGACCTGCAATGCCATCCTTCCCAGGGTTTTCCCTCCGGGACCGCTAAGCTAATTACCCAAGTTCAATGCAGGCTGCTCCTAGGGAACGGGGCATGCGCAGACAGTTCCTAGGAGGCCTGCCCGGGTCCTCAGACCCACCTTCCTGGTAGACCCAGCTTTGCCCCCGGACAGACACAGGGCTCTCCTGGCTGCTGCCTCCTCCACGCAGCCCCTTTCTCACCCAGCGAGGGTCAGCGAAGGAGACCACGATCAGCTCCAGGAGAAGGCCTGGAAGGATGGAGGGGCCCATATCCTGGACTTCCTCCTCCGCCCATACATCTTGGTGTCAAACACATTTTATTTCCTCACGTCTGGGGACTCAGGGGGCTGCCCCTCCAGGATCACTTCCTCCTCCAGTTTGTTTTCCAGCTGGAGACGCTGGGGCCCCACGGCAGGGGGCGGCTCCTCTGCGGTGGCCCGTGAGGCTTCAAAGGACCCGGAGCGGAATGCCAGCTGGGGAGACTGCTGGCCTGGAAGGGGGGGGCTCAAGGTGCGGGGCTCTGGATGGGATCCCCCACTCATTTTCAAGTCCCCCCGAGGGGCTGTCTCTATGGGCAGAAGGACTTCAAAGGTCAGGAATGGGGGGCTCCCTGCCACCCCTTCCCACGGGGCTGGGAGGAGGGCAGGAAATGCACCCCCTTCATGATGGATTAGGTGCCTAAGAGCCATGGCGAGCTCATGGCTGGGGAGACCTTCTCCCTTTTCATGGGGCTCAGGTTTCATGATTTTGGGAGGGAGGAGGGGGTGAAATAATTAGTAATTTGTGATTAAGTCTTTTCATGGATATTTTGTTTCTTTGTTCTGTGATGTCGCCTGGAGCCATTTAAAAAATGACTTAATGACACACACAAAAAAATAATTGCTCTTTGTAACTAATGACTGTGTCAGAACTTGGAAATCACCAAAGCCTCAGAAAGTAGAAACCGAAACACAGACAGGGGTGGGGGTGCCGCTCTCCGGGGAATCAAGTCGGCCGGGGCTCCATTTGCACCTGGGAGCCCCCTGCCCTTCTCTGGAGCCAGTTGGCACCCCACCCTCAGCCTCAGCCGGAGGGCTGCAGGCCTGGGGTTCCCCAGGAGCCTCTGCTCCCCGATCCAGAGGATGGGTCAGCGTACCAGAGGGCAGCCCAGCCCGCCCCAGCTGCTCTAACCTTGGAGATGCTCCTTCCTCCACAGAATGCTCTGGGAGGGAACTCCACCCCAGGGTGGGGATGAAGAGCCAGTCATGCCCTCCTCTTCCCTCCCCGCCAGCAGCCAAGATGGAGCCCCACCACTGACTGCCCTGGGATTCTGGGCTCTTTGGGGTCTTGTCTATTGCTCTTGTCTCCTCAACTAGACTGGGCGCCCCCGGGCAGAGCCTTTCCCTGGGCACCTCTGCCCCTCGGTGGGCCAGCCAGCGGCAGAACCGCAGGCCACGGGGGCAGGGGCCTGCGGGGCCTGAGCCCCGAGGACTCAGCTCGGCTCCCGCTCCCCTCTGCCGCCCCGCAGCCTCTGGGGAGCGGGCCGGGAGATGGGGAATTGCTCACGCAGCAGATTCAGCTCCTGTTCCCTTCCCAGCCCTCGCTCCGATCTCTCCCAGGGGGGACTGCTGGGGGGGAGAAAACCCGTTAACTTGTGCCTTCTATTTGGTTTTCCTCTGGTTATTGTTTAAAATGCAGAGATTATGAGGTCAAACTCTCCCAGCCAATATTTTTCTAATGAAAAATGTAGTAAGGCACGACTGAGTAATCTAATCTATAAGTTAAGCGTTCCACACAGCAGCGATTTTCACCGACAGAACTTCAATAAATCTTGTTTTGAGAAAAATGATATGAGGCTGATGTTCTATTTTTGTCAATTTGAATGGACTCCCCTGCCCCCCAGCCCCCAGAAACACTGCACTGCACCCACCAGTCTCCCCTCCCCCCCAAAGCTGGCTGGAGGGAAGGGGGGATGAGGATGATGCGGGGGAGGCTGGAGTTTGGGTCCAGGTGGGCTCCGGAGGTCTGGGGCTAGTGGCATCTGCTCAGCTCACCTGGCCTCTGGGGCCCTCCCGATGGCGGGTCCAGGTCGGTGAGGGGCTGGGGGCTGTGGGAACAGGCGGCCCAGGAGAAGGCATCTTCCCTCGGGACAGGGGTGCCCCGTTAGCCTGTCTCCTCCCCGCGCGCGGTCCCACGGCGGAGCAAAGAGCAAACAGCAGGCCTCACGTCTCTCCTCGGCCCCCAACAAGCCACTGATAGATTTGGCAATAGAGGCCTCACCTCTGGCAGAATTATTTGGATCCATCCTTGCTCCTCCCCTATGGTCTGACTGGAACAGAATGGAAGAGGCAGAACGTGGTACCCCACTACGTGTGTGTGTGTGTGTGTGTGTGTGTGTGTGTGTACACGTGTGTGTGTACATGTGTGTGTGTACCTGGTGTAGGGCCCTGGGAGGTAGGACTCTCCGGATGAACATTTGGGTCATAAGCCTGTCATGGATGATGGCTGCCAAGAAGAAGGAAAAAAAAAAAAAAAAACCCAGGAAAGATATTTGCAGCCCAGGGAATGTGTGGGAGGCTGGGAGGAAGAGTGCGGAGAGGATATCTGAAGAAACTGGAGAAGCTTTAAGGGCAGCCAGAAAGGATTAAGGCACCTCGTCAGAGAAATCAATTAGGGGAGGCTTCAAAATGAGCCTGGCCTTCTCCTTACAACAATCCACTGGTGTGTGTGTGTGTGTGTGTGTGTGTGTGTGTGTGTGTGTGTGTAAGACAAACAGAAATGCCAGGATAGAGGAAGGTTCTTCTAGTCGGAGACCCGGCAGCATTTAGGGTTGCAAGGGCCAGGCATGGAAACCTGCGGGCTCGGAAGCCAGGACAGAGGGCGAGATCGTCCCGTTTCCGGGGAAGCGGAATATAAAGGGGCCCGGAGGCTCCACAGGCCAGGGGGCCCAAGTTCCTAACGTCACCAGTGGTTGACCTCCGGCTTCGATCGTTTCATCTGCAAATGAGCTAACGCGGACACTTGCCTGGTAACGAGGTGAGCGGATCAAACGGGAAGAGAGATGGAAACATGCAGGTTGTTTGAAAGCACGGTGCACAGCGAGCGCAGAGAGTTGGTACTGCGTTGGGCTGGGGGAGAAGACGGGGACAGCTCCGGCAGCGGGTCCTTCTGGGAGGTGCTGTGAAACAGTGATGAGGCCGGGACCTGCCACTGGCCCGCCCCTAGAGTTTGGGCTTAGGCAGGGGTGGGCAAACTTTCTGACCCGAGGGCCACAATGGGTTCTTAAACTGGACCGGAGGGCCGGAACAAAAGCAACCTGACCATGCTGGCACTCTCATCTTGGGCTGCTGGTGAAGGAGCGGAGGGGAGAGCAAGAGAACCCTCCGCTCTTTCGGCTCCGCGGACCGGATAGAATAGCCAAACGGGCCAGATTCGGCCCGCGGGCCGTAGTTTGCCCACGGCTGGCTTAGAGACTTCCTCGTGGAGCAGTAAAGGGGTCGTCATGCTTCCATCACTGGCCTGAGGGAGCCATGATCTGTGGTGTGGGGACACTCTGGGCTGGTGACATGTGGTCGGGGCAGGAGCTGGGGGTGGGAGGGTCTGGGAGAGGAGGAGCTGCTGAGGGGCAGGGGAAGGGCAGGGCCTTGTCTCTGAAGCAAGTCCAGGCAGCAAGGGCGTGTGCCCCTTCCTCCCAGGCCTTACCCACCCTTCGTCCCCCGGTGTCATGGCCATCCCAGGGGCCATCCGGCGGCTCCCAGCAGCTTCCCCGCTGAGGAGGGAGATGGGTGTTTTAACCCCGAATGCCAAACATTGGCTCCAGGTCCCCTTTTGTGTTCTGACCCCCCCACTGACCATTCCCTCCTTTCCAAACGCCCGCTGACCGGTCCAAGAGAAAGGCAGCCCACGTCCAGGGTTGCCTGAACTGAGGGGCCGTGGGGATGTAGTCCATGATGTCTGAGGCTGTCAGAGGGGCCAAGCAATGTCTGAGCAACCTCAGAAATACTGCCCAAGGAGAACGGGAAGTGCGGGGGGACAGCGTACCGGCTTCATGCACGGCCAGGGGAAGGCATGGGCCCAGAGCAGAGACTCCCCTCCGGTTTCTCCGCGTGTGAGGGTGGGAGGTGAGGGCAGCGGGAGCCGGAGCTGAAGGGATCTGAGTCAGAAAGGAGTCAGAAAGACCCTGAGGCCTGGCCTCATGCACCTCCTGCTCCCAGAGCGGGTCACAGCCCGGGGCTGGAGTAGCTGCCACAGTGACAGCTCCATAGGCCGCAGAGCCTTTGAGGACAGGGATGGAGGGAGGGACTTGTGGTTGGGGAGCAGGGGAGCCGGTGGACCTTATGCTAACTCACACCCACTGAAAACCAGACTTCCAAAGAACTTTTTTTTTTTATCACACAAAGAACATTTTCAGGAAATAATGACAAGGGGAAAATAGGATACAAAGGTACAGAATGGTCCCACTTATCAAACACAAATAAATGTATAGATTAAGCAAAAAGCCTAGAATAAAACTGGTAAAATAGAGACAGTGATGATTTGGGGGGAGGAGGGTGAGACTATGTATGATTTTGTTTACTTTATACTTCTTTATAGTTTCCAAATTGTGATCATCAGTGTATACATTTCTAATTCAGAAGTTATGAAAATGATTAAGAAGATGACTCTGGGGTCAAGCTGACTCCCCAAAGGTGACCCAGAACTTTGCCGATCCCGGCCCCACTGCCCTTTCCCCTGAGTCTCCTTTGGTGATCCCGGGCGGGACCCTCTGTATGGCGGCCCTGGGGGAGCGGTTGGGGCTGCAGCTGGGCGTCAGCTGTGTCTGCAGGCTGTCCCGTGTCCAATGGGAGGCAGGGGCTCACTTCCCAGTTGGACTGAGGCCAGGTTTTAGGGACCGAGTCTGTCCAGCAGCTACCTGAGGCACTGGTGTCCACAGCTCCTCCTCAGCCCCAGGCCCCCAAAGAGGGTAGAGGCCCCCCGAGCCAGCCTCTGCCCAAGGGTCTCTGTCCCCTAGGCCAGTGTCTGGCTTTCAGATACAGGAGAGGAGGTGAAGGCAGCTTATCCCTAGTGCTAAGGTTCAGTGAGGACATGGTTTTATGGAGGTATATTCAGATTTATGTTTTCCCCCCTCTGCCCCCTTCTACCCTGAGACTTCCAAGGAAGAGAGTGGCTGATCAGGGCTGGGAGGAGCTTCACAGGGTCTGGCCAAGGAGTTTTGGTCCAAGGAGTCTCAGATATTCCCAGCTTGGGGATTAGTGGAAATATGGGTAAGAAATTCTAGCCCACCCTCAAGTATTCAGTTGTATTAAAGAAAAAAACCTCACGCACATAAAAAGGGCTTTTTAGACTCTTTATTTATGAGCACGTGTCAAAGTTTTATTTCAATCTTGCTGCAAGTGAAGAGGCTATTAAGAGGCCAATTCAAGGATTACCTCTTGGTAGAAACATTTAGAAGAAGGGAGAGTGGTTGGAATCAGTGTTAAAAATGGACATACAAAAATAATATCTGGATGAAATGCACCACACTCTGACAACTGACCAAGTACATGAGAAACTGAAAATTGCTTAAGTGTTTTTATTAAGAATGCTAATTCCCCCCTGAAACAACGGATTCTATTGAACAGGAATATCTGGGTTCCTTTTGTCTTACAGCTGGACACACTGGTGTGGCTCCTGCTCTGGGGCTGGAGGTTCAGGCATGGAGCAATGACTTGGAAATTCCGGGTTCCTGTGTGCCCACGTCTGTGCCGGTACCAAGGTGAGGAGGTGGCGGGAGGGAATTGCAGGAGGCTGAGCTGTAAGGGAATGCCAGGGAAATTTTCCTGACGGAAGGATCTCTCCAGGTAAGTGCTTCCAGAAGTCCCAAGTTCCCTCTCGCCGGAGGTAAGCGAGTGGGCAGAGGAGGCATGCGGCCGCCTGGTAGAGACATTGTAGAGCTTTTAACCCAGTTGCAGAGTCTGACCCCTGGTAGAATGCCAGATGATTTTTGATGGTGCGTTGACAAGACATGAAATCACACTGAATCCCAAAGAATGTTATTTCTTTGTTCGTTTCTTGCTTTCCCCCCTTTTTTTTCCAGTTGGAACTTGGGTTCACAGAACTGAAGTAATTGCAGTCCTCAGTTCTTCACATAATATCATTTTGTGTGGTTTTTTTTTCATGGACCACTTTATTATATAGTTATTCTTATTAGTTGTTTTTAAATAGTAAGTGCCCCATGAATTTATCACCCAAAATAAAATCTTGGACCTTGACAATAACCAGCAATTAACCAAATGTTCTTCCTGTTCTTTGCCTACAACCTGAGGCAACTGACATCCTGAATCCCATAGTCAACATTGCTTTGCTTTGCTTTTAATGTAGTTAATACCGTTTAATATAGCTGCTTCTATACATATTTCTAAAAAGTATGCAGGGTGGCCCAAAAGTAGGTTTATAGTTGGGAGTACATGAAACAGTTTATTCTTTTTTCTTTTTAATTTTTTAAAATTTCTTGATTTCAGAGTGGAAGAGAGAGGGAGAGACAGAAAGAAACATCACTGATGAGAGAGAATCATTGACCAGCTGCCTCCTGCACGCCTCCTATTGGGTATCAAGCCCACAACCTAGGCATGTGCCCTTGGCTGGAATTGAACCTGGGACCCTTTAGTCTGCAGGCCAACGCTCTATCCACTGAGCCAAACTGTGGGCACGGTTTATTCTTGTACTATTATTTACTAACTAGAGGCCCGGTGCACAAAATTTGTGCACTGAGGTGGGGGTGTCCCTCAGCCAATCCTGTGCTCTCACAATCCAGGACCCCTCACTCCTTACCACCTGCCTGCTCACTGCTCCTCAGCACTGCCACAGAGGCGGGAGAGGCTCCTGCCACTGCCACTGCCACTGCCACTGCCACTGCACTCGCCAGCCATGAGCTGGGCTGCTGGCTGAGCGCCGCTCCCCTGTGGGAGCTCCCTGGTCAGGTGCATCACAGCAACCGGCCATTCTGGTCATTCTGCCATATTGGTTGCGTAGACTGTTATTATGTAGATTATTGTATTATTTTTCATAGAACAACTATAAACCTACTTTTGCCCCACCCTGTATTTTAAATTTTAACTGTTTTTAATTTTATTGGAAAATGATGTCAGGGATATGAAACTTTTGGACTTACCACTTGATAGGATATTATATTGCTGAGTCATCCATACTGTTGCACGTCACTTAAGTTCCTTTGTCCTGAGTACAGTATAATATTCTATTATGTAAGGCTGCCAACAGACTATTGCAATGATGTCATTTTTTATACCTGTGTTCATCGCAGCACCATTCACAAGTGCCAAAGGTGGAAGCAACCCAGGGTCTGTTGACAGATAACGGAATAAATAAAATTCCATACAATGGAATACTAATCAGCCTTTGAAAGGAAATAAATTCTGCCCCACTGGCATGGCTCAGTGGTTGAGCATCAGTCTATGAACCAAGAGAGCACAGTTTGATTCCCAATCAGGGCATATGCCTGGTTGCAGGCTCGAGCCCCAGTGTGGGGCATGCAGGAAGCAGCGGATCAAAGATTCTCTCTCATCATTGATAATTCTATCTCTCTCTTTCTATTCATTCCTTGTTGAAATCAACAAAAACTTATTTTAAAAAACATAACCAGTGGTCAGCAAACTCATTAGTCAACAGAGCAGCAAACCACGGCTCCCGAGCCACAGTTTGCCGACCACTGCCCTAACCAGTTTGGCTCAATGAATAGAGCGCCTGCTTGCAGACTGAAGGGTCCCAAGTTTGATTCTGGTCAAGGGCATATACATTGGTTGCAGGCACATCCCCAGTGGGGAGTGTGCAGGAGGCAGCTGATCAATGTTTCTAACTCTCTATACCTCTCCCTTCCTCTCTGTAACAAAATGAATAATATATATATATATTTAAAAATTAATTAATTAAAGGAAATAAATTCTACATGTGCTACAACATAGATGAACAAATTATTCGAGTTGAAATAAGCCAGGCACAAAAAAGACAAATAGTGTATGTTTCCACTTATCGGAGGTACCTAGGGTAGTCAACCTCATGAAGACAGAAAGTAGAATGTTGGTGGAATGGCTGGAGCGGGGGTGGAGGGTGGGTTGATATTTAATGGGTACAGAATTTCAGTTTGAGGTGAAAAGAGTTCTGGGGATGGATGGCAGTGATGGCTGCACAACAATGTGAATGTATGTAATGTCACTGAACTACACACTTAAAAATGGTTAAAACGGTAATAGGTTTTATATATTTTATCACAAGTTAAAAAAAAAGAGAGAGATTGTTTTCCCATCCATGGATGTTTGGGTTGTCTGGTTCTTCCAGTTTTGTCGCAGGAAGCCTCCCGTTGGAGCTAGTGTATCTTGAACACCTCTCTAGCATCTGTTTCTCTTCATCCCCTTTTTAACAAAGCGCGGGGAGGCCTCAGGCTCAAGAGCACTCAGCAGGGACTGGTATCTAGCTAGAATCAAATATTAAAATCTTTGTTTTTATTTCATTTATTTTTATAATTTCTTTTTGTTTTGGCAAGTAATGGTTGGCTTACCAGTTACTGTGGTACTATAAAGTTTAAAAAAATAATAATAAACATACTCAAGTGAAAAATAGAAAATTAATTTAAAGAAAAATATCAAGCAGCACAGGAATATGGAATTGTGAAACTGGTACGTAAATGCTGAAGCTTGGGAAACATGATTTTAGAAGTCGATCCGACTCTGGTTTAACCAAGGATCTCTGTGGCCCTTGGAAGGTTAATAGTCCCTGATATTCTGGATGTACAGAGAACAGAGATCATTGGAGCCCTTATTCTTGAAGAATGGGGGGCCATTGATAGGATTGTGGCATAATTATACCAGTGTTCTAAAAAAAAAAACCCTTTTTTTTAATCGAACATTGTGTAATCTGTGAGGATGATGGGCTGATTGTGAGTGGCACTCCCTGAGGCAGCCCCAGAACCCTTCAGGTAGGTCCCCAATGTTTGGGAATTTTGTCTAAGGGGAGCTGCAGGAGGCTGAGGGGCTTGGGGGGTGGCTATGGCGGCGGAGCTGAGCTAGTCGGCCGGCAGGCATAAAGCTGTGGCAGTGACTAAGTTTGCCCAGGAGAGGGCTCCACCTTGGGAAAATGGCTAAGTCTCCAGGACTCAGATGATGTCTGAGATCCATAGACTTAGTCTAGGGCCTAGAGAAAAGTTGTTCAAGGGCAGAGCCTTGGGGGAACCCCTGCCATGATTGGAAGAAAGGAAGACAGGGACAGTGGTGGGGGTGGTGGTGGGGGCAGGCCTTATGGTAATGGTTAAGCAGAGACTGACCACGTTATAAGCAAGAAGGGGACCGGGAAGAGCTCCGAGTCCCAGGGGCCAGGGTGTATGAGTGGGGTGGAGAGGCAGCCGCAGGCAGTGGGGGCAGTCGGCAAACCCGGGGGCTCTGGAGGGCCAGGCTCGCCACCCTCAGGGGCCCAGACACTGAGTTTTGCTTCTGCTTCCTCCTCGATGCCAGAGGGGCGGGAATTGGGCGTTGAGGGTGGAAGCAGGAAGAACATTGACCAGGATGATAGTAGAGCTGACCTGGAGCTTAGATCTCCTCACCTTCCCCCGCTTATCTCTCAACCTCTCTCGGCTGTAGAAAAATAGAGAAACCGATGAAAAAATTTCTCTCTATAGGAGCCAGACTTTAGGTGGGAAGAGGGAGAAGGGCAAACCTGAACAAAAACCCCAGGGTCCTTGTCAGTATTTTGGTTTTTTCAATATATTTTTTAATTGATTTCAGAGATGAAGGGAGAGAGAGATAGAAACATCAACGATGAGAGGGAATCAGGGATCAGCTGCCTCCTGCACGGCCCACACTGGGGATCCAGCCTACAACCCGGACCTGTGCCCTGATTGGGAATCAAACTGACCTCCTGCTTCATAGTTCAACGTTCAACCACTGAGCAAACACTGGCCAGGCCTTGCCAGTATAAATTATATATATATATATATATATATATATATATATATATATATATATATATATATAATTTCAGAGAGGAAAGGAGAGGGAGAGATAGAAACAGCAATGATGAGAAAGAATTTTCGGCTGCCTCCTGCACACCTCCCACTGGGGATCGATCCCACAACCCAGGCATGTGCCCTGACAGGGAATCAAACCGAGACCTTCTGGTTCACAGATTGATGCTCAATCACCGAGCCACACCTTGTCAGTATTTTTACGAAGATTGGATTAAGGTAAGTATGGGGAATAGGGGCTTATGTGCACATACATACACTCCCTCAGACACTCACATGCACTCACACATATTCACCCACACAGACACACACATAGCACTCACATATACTCACCCATGCACAAACACATGCTCTCCCCCCCCCCATGCCCCCTCCACCATATATATACAGGAGAATCTCAGGCATGAACACTCACTGCTAAAATGAGTGGCTCTGAAATGAGTGCTGTGCGTCGTTGTCAGTAAAAGATGTGATTCAGAGGGTTGATGTGTGGGTGGGTAGGGATGAGGATATGTTGAGATGTGACATGTGTTTCTGAGAGGGTGAATGGAGTGATGTGCGCATACATTCATTTTTTCATTCAGTCATTTGGTCGACAAGGTTATTGGGGAGCCACCATGTTCCCCAAGCCCTGTGCTTGGTTCACAGGGCACCTTCTCACAATCTTCCAGGCTCCAGTATGCCCTCAGGACGCAGCTGGAAAATGGCATGATGGGGAGTGTGGCATGCTGTGGGACCAGGAAGAGGGGCTGTGTACATTAGTGGGGGGGGGGGGTGTAGATGTTGGTCTGGGGAGCGTCTCCAGGATACAAGCTGTGTATCAGCAGGTTGGGATGTGGATTGGGAGGTTGTGGGGTGTGATGTGCGCATGTGTATATGGCAATGTGTGTGCTTGGAAAGGTGTGAGGTGTATCGTTATCAGAATTATCAGAGCAAACCAGCTCTTTATTACATGTATAATTTCCCTGCGTCCCTGAGGGTCCCTCTGTGCAGGGGGAGCTGGAGTGGAACTAAACCAAACAGGGGATTGAGCAACTTGGAGGGGCTGTGGCAGAACTTCGGGCTGCTGGTGGGTGGTGTTGGCAGGCAGGGAAGGGGCAGGGTGTCCACCAGTGATGAAGAGAGAGTGGAGGGGAGGGGGAGGGACATCAGGGGTCTGGGAAGGCAGGAGGGGGGCAGTGTTGGCTGGGCTGGGGGCGAGGACCAGTGCTGATGCCCACCTTCAAGGAGGAAGTCTAGGGACAAGTCCAGGGACTGGCAGCTCCCTGTAATAACTGGGGGTGGGGGGTGGGGGGGGTGAGAGAGGGAATGCCCAGCCCAGCCCAGTCTGCGGGGGGTGGGGAGCCTGAGGGCCTGACTGCAAGTCTCTCCTTTTACTGGCATTTCCTTCATCTAAATGCCTGAAGGGTTAGTGGAAGGAAGTCACCTACAGCTTTGCAGGAGGAACTTTGGCAAGCTAATTCTCAGAGTGGTGTAATAATTGGGGTAATACTAGTTAGCTTGCAGGGGTATGGTGACGATCAGTAGTGATATATAAAAATTCTGGCACAAATAATGGTGGTTTTAAAATAATATTTATTTATTTATTTATTTATTTATTTATTTATTATATTTTTATTGATTTCAGAGAGGAAGGAAAAGATAGAAACGTCAACGATGAGAGAGAACCACTGATCGGCTGCCCCTCTGCCCCGGCAGTTCCCACTGGGAATGATGGTGGGGTTTTCTTTGTGGGTATTTTTTGCCATTAAAGATGTATTTTTCCCATAGAACTGCCTCATCTGCATGCCAACCTCTCTCCCCCACTCTTTAAGGTTCAAACCCACCCCTCCCTGTACCCCCTGAGTCAGGCTGGCGGGAAGCCCCTTCTCCCCAGCTGGGACTGCGGAAGTGCTTCTGAGTCATGGAGCCACTCCTCTGGCCGCCCCTTCGGGCATGCTCTGTCCCCAGTTTCTTTTTCCTTCCCTCTTCTACTTAATTTCCCCCTGTTTAGCCAAGTAATGCATGCTGACTGCAAAAAGTAAGTGTAAAGAAGCGGGAGGAAGAAACATTTGATCCCACCATCACCGGCAATTACACAAATCGCTGACATGTCCGGAGTGCTGCTGTATATCAGGCATTATTTCAGTGGCTTTGGATGCTTTACTTCATTTCATTCTCATGATAACTCTGGGAAACAGGCACCGGCGTTATCCCCACTTACCCGGAAGGAGCCGAGGCACAGGAGTTGTGCCCAAGATCGTACAGCCAGTAAGTGGTTGCAGGAAGGATGCAAACTCAGGCAGGCTACATTTTTCCTTCCAGGCTTTTTTCTTTTTTTAATATTTTTTAATTGATTTTCAGAGAGGAAGGGAGAGGGAGATAGAAACATCAATGATGAGCCAAAACCGGTTTGGCTCAGTGGATAGAACGTCGGTCTGCAGACTGAAAGGTCCCGGGTTCGATTCGGGTCAAAGGCATGTACATTGGTTGTGGGCACATCCCCAGTGGGGGGTGTGCAGGAGGCAGCTGGTCGGTGTTTCTCTCTCATTGACGTTTCTAACTCTCTATCCCTCTCAATTCCTCTCTGTGTAAAATCAATAAAATATATATATATTTTTTAAGCCTAAAAAAAAAAGATAATGAAGAACACGTAAAAAAAGGAAGAAAGAAAGAAAGAAGGAAGGAAGAAAGAAAGGAAGACCAATGATGAGGGAAAATCATTGATTGGCTGCCTCCTGCATACCCCCTACTGGGGACCGAGCCCCCAACCTGGGCATGTGCCCTTGACCGAAATCGAACCCGGGACCCTTCAGTCCCTAGGCCGACACACTATCCACTGAGCCAAACCAGCTAGGGCCTTCTTGTCTTTTTACTCTTCTGTTTTCTGAGGACTTTCCCCTGGCTTCCTGTAGCCACTGCTGCCTTAGTTGAGCTAGACCTTTAGCCTTCGCTTTATAACTATTTATTATTCATACCCTCCATCCTCAGCAGAGTTCTAGGCCCTGCTGGAAGGCAGCAGGCAGGTGCAGAGAGGCCCTTCCAGAAGTCCGTGGGGCAAGGACCAGAGGACAATGTGGGGCAAAGCACAGGAAACAGCAACAGAGGCCTCCCGTGTGGGCCTGGGGAGGAGCCGGTCTCCCTGCGGACTCTCTCAGCCTCCGCTGAGCCTAATGCCCGCTTCTCCCGATGCCCTTCCTGACATTCTGGCTCCTTCTGGGACATGCATGGCCACCCGAAGGGCCTGATGCCCAGGATCTCGCAGTCCCGGGCACTGCCAAAAGCCACAGGCTGTCTTACAGGGACAACCTGCCCCTCTCCCCTCCATCCAGCCAACCTCCTTGCCAGCAGGTGAATCGTTTATGCGTGTTCCACTGTGACCCCATCCTGCTAAAAAACGGCGGTGCCAAGTTAGGTATGAACTTCCTGGCTGGCGTTCAGGGAGCCTTCTTTGCAGCCTTCTTTCTCCTGCCCACCTCTGACCCAATAATCCTCCAATTAGAAAATGCCTTCTGTTTAATAGCTCTTTCCCTCTCTACCTATCAATGCCCCGCTTTTTTTCAAGCCCTATAATAAATGCCTCTTCTTTTTTTAAAAAAAATATTTTATTGATATTTTTACAGAGAGGAAGGGAGAGAAATAGAGAGCTAGAAATGTCGATGAGAGAGAAACATCGACCAGCTGCCTCCTGCACACTCCATACCGGGGATATGCCCGCAACCAAGGTACATGCCCTTGACTGGAATCAAACCTGGGACCTTTCAGTCCGCAGACCAACGCTCTACCACTGAGCCAAACCGGTTTCAGCAAATGCCTCTTCTTATAAAACCTTTCCTCAACACCCTCCCTAAGGGCAGTCACCGCCATGTGTACCTCTCCCTTCAACTTCCATAGTACTTTTTACTCTTCTCGAGACAACCTTTGGCTGCCTGATAGCATAATTATTATTTTTAATTCAAGTATAACATATGCAGTCAAATGCAATAATCTGAAGTGAAACCCAGCCGGCGTGGCTCAGTGGCTGAGCGTGGCCAGGAGGTCATGGTTTGATTCCCAGTCAGAGCACATACCCGGGTTGCCGGCCTGATTCCTGGTGTGGGGCATGCAGGAGGAGGTGGCCGATGATTCTCTCTCATCATTGATGTCTCTCTCTCTCTTTCTCTCTCCCTCTCTCCTTTCCTCTCTGAAATCAATAAAGATATATTTTAAAGTAATAATTATAAGTGAATTACAAATGTATTTTCATATGTACACCTCTAACCAGATATAGCACATTTCTCAGACCCTGAAAGGATATTTGTGCACCTTTGCCCAGTACCTTCTATTCTAACTGCTATCATCCTACGTTAATTTTGTTATTGAAACCTTATATGATAAATCATACACTATATATTCTTTTATGTCCAACTTATTTCATGCAACATATATGTGAGATTTCCCTACATTCTTGCCTATTTCAGTAGTCCATTGTTTTTCTTTGCTTTATAGTATTCCATTGTGTGAGTATACCAAAATTTATTTACTTGTTCTCTTGTGGATGGACACTGAGTTGTCTGGGACTATTACAAAATCACCTGCTGCAGACATTCTTGTACATGACTTTTGCTGGACATAAACAGTCATTTTCCACGGGCCTATATCCCAGAGTGGATCTACTGAGTGGTGGGATATACATAGCTTCCGTAGGTGCTGCCAGACATTAGTCCAACGTACGCTCCCAGCAGTGTATGTGAGGTCTGTGCTCTCTGGTATTGTCAGTCTTTGTAATCGTAGCCACTTCAGCAGGCGTTACAGTTACTTCTCTATAGGGCAGAAGTAGGTTTGTAGTTGTTTGTATGGAAAATAATACAATAATCAATAATAATACAAGAATAAACTCTGTTTTGCGTACTCATGACTATAAACTTACTCTTGCCCCATCCTATATTTCAAAATCACAATAATTATATTTACCACCTATTGATCAGATATGGCACTAGGAACAACTCTAGAAAACAGATATTATTATCTCCATTTTACATGTGAGGCTCTGAGCAACGTATAAGTTGAACAGGGTGACGTGGGTGACAAGGAGCAGAACCAGAATGCAGATGCAGGACTGTCTGACACGACACCAGTGGCCCTGTTTGCCCAAGTGCTTCACGCTGCCTCTCTCCCGCCACTTTGTAGAGAGCAAGACCTTTGTCTTATTCCTTCTGAGGTGTTCTGCAGCGCCCAGTAAGAGCTTACTGAAGGACTGTTAAACTCAGTGAATCGATGTCCATGAAGAGACTGTGCTTGGAAGCAAAGGGAAAGACTCTTCTAGCTGTTCTAAATCCCAGCGACTAACTAGATGCAGGTGGAATTTGGCAGGCTGCCCTTGGAATCGGGATCCGGGTTCCAAGAAAGAAGGGAGGGAGGGAGGAAGGGAGGGAGGTTGGGAGGTAGGTAGGGAGAGAGGGTAGAAGGAAGAAGAAAAGGAAGAGAAAAAGAAAAAAAAGGAAGAAAATAGGGAGGAAGGGAGGAAGGATGGTCCATTACCCCTAATTAACTTGGGCCTCAGCTTCGTCCTCTGTAAAATGGAGATAATAAGGTACAACAACAGAAAGAGAGGCAGTGCTTTGTCTTTCGTAAATTGTAATTTTTTTAATTGACAGAAAAGTTTAACCATAGCCATCCTCTATGGAGCTTTATAAAATACTAGAGGTCGGTGCACATTCGTGCACTTGAGGGGAGGGGGTGGCAGTCCCTCAGCCTGGCCTGTGCCCTCTCACAGTCCAGGAGCCATCAGTTGGACATCCTTAGTGCTCACCAGCTGTGAGCCTGGCTCAGGGCTTCTGGCTGAGCTGCGCTCCCCCTGAGCACACTGACCACCAGGGGGCAGCTCCTGCATTGAGCGTCTGTCCCCTGGTGGTCAGTGCGTGTCATAGCAACTGGTGGTTCCTCTGTTAGGTTGATTTGCATATTAGCCTTTTGTTATATAGGATATGGATTCCAAGGGCCCACCGTGGAGATGCAGACTTGATCCATTGTATGGGTTTGGGGGAAGGGTAGGGGACTTCCAAGAGTGAAATGTGACCCCTGTTAACCTCAGATAAAGCTCAGTGGCTTAGAGCTTCTCAAGTTATCTTCAAGGCTCACTCACCTAAGGATGAAAACTGCTAGGATAAAGATATATTATTATCATTACCATTGAAGTATTACTATCATTGTTATTTTTTTTGGGGGGGATGGGAGTTGGGAATGGGGAGATACCTTTTAGGGAAGTCTCTATGTGCCTGGAAAAGGCAGTGAAAAGAAAGCCAATCATGTGGGGGTTCCATAGTGAGAGGAGAGGGACTGAGGGCAGGAAGAAGCAGCAATCTAATTCCTGGGAGCTCAGACCTATGGAGTTAACAAGAAACAACAATAGTGACCCCAGACTTGGTTCTTGGAGGAGCATGGCTGTTCTTGGCACTCTGACTTGGCCACAGCTGGGGTCTGAATTTTCCAGAGCATCAGCCCCGCCTGCCCCTGACTACTGAGCAGGAGAGGCCCTGGGATACGGCCTGAGAATCCAGCAGCCAATCCTCTTCTTCCTGTCGGCCTGCCCCTACCAAGGTCCCGGGCACCCCAGGGAATTGTTCATCCTGAGAGATCGGAGAAGGACAGAGCAAGGCAAGGATCACCCCCCCCCCCACCCACTCCTGCTCCGCTGGACCACTCCCTGTCCAAGGCCAGGAGGCCAGGTTCTGGACCCCTGCCATTGTTTACACTCCGGAGAGGGACCCTGTGGGTGCGATGGGACTCAGCCAGTGCCCTCGTGTCCTGTGGGGGGCGGGAGGAGCGGTCCTGCCAAGGTGGGAGAGAGACGAGGACATAAAATAGAGGGCAGGATTAATGGAGTGGCTTCAAGAGCTAATAGTGCATTTACCGACATTCTCCTCCTCTGCCTCCCACCCCGGGGGAACCTGGTCACAGCCTGAGGCAGCCTGTCCAGTTCCCTGTCTGCCTCTCAGGGGGGGGGGGGGGGCTGGAGAGAGGCAGGACACCTCTCCGGTGAGGGAGACAACCCTCTTCTCTGACACCCCAACCTCTGGAGAGGAAACCCCAGACCTCAGCCACTCCTGTGAAGTACAGGCCCTTCCCCAGAGCTACCCAAGCAGGCAGTGGAAGGTGCATTATTGGGGGTCACCCCCAGCCCTGCCATAGGGCCACAGCCCCGGCCACCTCCCACAGTTTCCCTCAGCCTGTCCCCATCCCATTCCTTCTTTCTCCCAGGCTTCCTCCCTAGAGGCTGACCTGGAGCTGGATTCCCAAATAAACAGTAACTAATTGGATTAGGAGCTGATAATATTGTTGACCTTTCTTAATGTCTGCTGGCTGTCTTTCCACCACACTGAGGCTTAATTGTATGGGTTTGGGGGGAGGGGAGGGGACTTCCAGGAGTGAAGAGTGACCCCTGTTAACCTCAGATAAAATGGGCTCAGCGTCTTCCCAACTGCCTGTCATCCCCCACGGAGCAGGAACACACACATGCTCCCGCTCTCATCAAATAATTACACAGATGATACACACATGCATAGGCATGCACGCAGAGATGCAAACACACCCAGAGGCATGTATGCATCCTCACCCAAACCCACACAGGGCACACACATGACTTTGAACGTAGATCGTGCATATACACAAAATCATACTAGATGCTATACATATGTTAGACAAGTGTAGGTATATATACACACAAAGATACACACTTCCAAAATGCAAGTACATGTAGGCAAATATAATTATGGCCCGATGCAAATGCATAGTAGATATGTTCATGAATATATACTGGTACATGCATGTAAAGAAACACTAACATGCACACATAGGCTCATATACACAATGCTTAAATAAGCGAGCATGCACAATACATGACACACGGGGCAAACACACATATGCATACTACCATATACAAACCTTTGCACACTCATGACTATGAGAACCCCTGCCCCTCTCCACACAGGCAATCTGTGCCCCCAGCCCCCCCTCTTTCACAATCTCTGCTGCTCCTACGTTCTATGTGCTCCTGGTTCCCCGGCCGTGTGCCTGTGTTCCTGAGTGTGGAGGGTCTCTGGAAGCTCTGGCCCGGCCTTTCTGCGTGGCTCCCTCTCTCAGCACCTCTGGGGCCCTGGCTTCACGTGGGGCTTTCTCATCCTGGGATGCTGACGTTGGAAGGGCCTGGTTGGTAGCATTGGTGGGGAGGGACGAAAAGAGAAGAGGTTAGAAGGGAAGGGTAGGAGGGTGGGGGGGGCGGTCAAAGATGATGGAAGGGTTGGGGGAGAGGACCGGGGAAGGGGAGCGGCGGGAAGGGGAGGTGGGGCGGGGCGGGGCGCCTGCCTGCGCACAGCAGATGTTGCTCTCCTCGCGTGGAGCTGTTAATGTAAGTGGAGTTCTGCAGTGGTAATTAGGAGGGCCCTCATTACCCCGGCGGAGCCGGCTGAGAGCCGATAAAGCCGAGGGGGAGAGGGGCTGACATCAGGGTAATGGGGGAGCAGGGCCATTGAGGAGCTGGAGCCGAGCCGGGCCGCTCCGCGCGCAGCTGGAGCCGGAGAGGAGAGGGCCGGGGAGGGGGCGCGGCCCGGCCCGCGGCCCGGGGAGGAGCCGGCGCCGGAGCCGGGAGCCGGGCTGAGAAGGGCGAGCGGCGCTGGCTCGCGGGGCCCTCGGACCCGGGCCAGAGGGCCAGGGAGGGCCAAGTGTGAGAGCTGACGGTCTGCACGGGGAGGCCTCCAGGCCGGTGTGCGCGCCTCCCGTGCAGCCGCGGTGGGGACACCCGCCCAGGGCTCTGCGCCCCCATTCGGAGACCCTGGCGGCCTGGCAGAGGTCGGCGGAGGCTGGGGACATGGAAGGAACACCCTTCTCCCCTCGTGTCCCCTTCCCTCCGCGCCGGGGCATCTGGGACGCTCACCCAGAGAGAGCAAGGCCATGGACGGCAGCATCGCATGGCCAGGGCACAAGTTAATGTCCGGATGGAAAGCTCCAGAATGTCAGGTCACAGACCCTGGAGGAGACCAACGTCCATGGGTGCGAGGATAAGCCCCAACCCTTGCCTCCTGGTTCCCCTTCCTCTCCTCACGGGTCCTCTTTCCCTGCCTGACAGTCTCCTATTTTCCCTTGCACCCCTTAGGGAGGGTCCCAGGCCCTGAGAGGGCTGGACGCTGAGCCCTGAGCACCTCTCAGCACCTCGCTTCCCTCCAGGGCTTTGCAGGAGGGGAGGGAGACCGGAGGATAAGGACAGAGCGAGACACCTGCAGCGGGACTCTCTGGCCAGGAGCCAGGAGCCCCTCCCCGACCTCCAGAATGGGGATGGGGGGAGGGGGGCGCGGGAGCCCAATTTGCTATTTACCTTCCTCACCCCTGGGTATTTCAGACTGAGGAGTGAGCAAGCCCAGTCAGTCTTCTCAGCCAGCTGGAAGCCATCTCTAAGAAACAGACCTAGTCCGTTCTCCTGCTCCTCCTGCCCCGGGGCAGAGGCCCCTGGCAAGGACTCTGCCACCAGGACAGGGAGAGAGGAATTTTGGGGGGCCTCTGCAACGTCATCTCCTCCATCAGAGCCCACAACCCCTTTTTAAAAAATATCTTCTACACAGACCCTCGCCTGCCGCTGTTTTATGAACCAACCCAAGGTCACTGACCCCTACCACTCTGGTTTGAAAATTTCTCGAGGACCACGGGACCCCTCCCGCAGGGAGAGGTGGGCTGGGGAGCGGCTCCTCTTCCCTCGGGCTTTGAGGACAGGGACGGAGAGCCCCGCTGCCGCTGGCCCCGAGGAACCACATCCCCCCGATGACTGGGGGGATGTGGTGTCTCTGAATAGACCGGAGCTGAGGGGCGATCCAGGGCTTGGGGACAGTCCCAGGCGCCCCTCCCCTCTCCGGCTGCACAGCAGATCAGGGGTTAACCGAGAGGCTGCAAGGCTGGAGCAGGCGGTGGCTCCTGCCTCCCCCCAACGCGTCCCCCCCCCCCAACCCCCAGAGTTGCTGACTCTTCCTTTTTGTTCGGGCTGACAGCGAGCACCTGGTGTGCTCCTGCAACAATATTGTTCCTGCCTCCCTCCCCCCAGGCCGCAGGCTCCCCTCTCTACCCCCCCCCCCTCCTCGCCGGCCAGCAGCCTCCCGCTCTGCCTCCTCTTCCCTAGACCCCTCCTGCCTGTGGCCTCCTAGGCAACCCCCCCCCCGCCCCCCACTCAACCACAAGCACGGACCCTGCGGTGTCAATAAACACAACATATGCTGCCATTAATGTGAAAATCGTGCCCTCCGCTCCATTCATCCCCTCAGCCTCCATGCCTGCTGGGGGTGGGGGTGGGGGGGTGGGGAAAGAAAGGTCAAGTGGGAAACATTACCCTCTTTTTTGATCTGCTCGGGGCCCCACCCCCCACCCCCACCCCCGGCCTTGGGAGAGGGAATTGGAGGAGCCTGGGTGGGGTGAGGGTGGGGGTGCTCGGAGGCCTGTGTTCTCTGACATGCCCGCTGAGCCTCCCCAGAGGGACTTGGGTGGGCACCCTCGTCCGGCCCATGTGCCTCTTCAGCTCCCGGGGGGTGGTAGGGGGGGTCAGAGGGAAGCCCTGTTGGCCCTCCCCCAGACCGCCATGTTGCTGACGCGTTTCTCCTGGGTGGGGACAGAGGTGGCTTTTGGGGGCCTGTTCTCTGACCAGTCCAGCTGTCGTCTCGGCTCCTGGGGACTACCTGTCTGTCCACCCGGATGAGAACAGACAAACCAGAGGGTTCTCCAGGTGGGGACGGGCTCCAGGTGGCCCTGATGCAAGGAGCCGAGTGCCTCCGATGGCTAAGGGAGTGGCCCGGCCTCAGTCTCCTCAACTAAATCACCCGTTCCAAGACAGCGGGGAATAATAAAGATAAAAATAATATAATAACCACAGCTAACATGTATTGAGGGCTTATTTATGTACCAGGCATTGTGCTAAGCACTTTACGGGCTTTATCTGATTTGCTCCCCGGAAGGCCCCTCTGGGGAAGTTACAACGGATACCCCCATTTTACAGCTGAGGAAAACACACTTAATGAGGATCGCCGGCGCGTACCGAGTGCTCGCCGGACGCCAGGCCCCGCGCTGAGTTCTCTACATGCGATGTCAGCGGCCCTATGAGACTGGCACCCCTATTAGTGCCAGTTTACAGCTGAGGATGTGGGCTCAGAGAGGCTCAGTAACTTGCCCCACGTCACACAGCCAGTAAGCAGAATTTAGGAAGAAATTCAGGCTCTTCCGACAGCAGAGCTTGTGATCTTAACCTGTACTTTCTTGCCTTTTTCTCTATGTTTTTTCTCCATCTCTAGTAGCCCCACGGCCAAAGCTGACCCTGTGAGTTTGGGCACATGTAGGGCAACGGGAGACAGAGCTGACATTCGTTCTTTGCCCAGCTCACTTGTGCCACTGCCACTCCTTGCCGCTGGCTGAGCCGTCCCTGCCCGGCCTAGATGCTCCGTGTCCCCCTACCCCCATGCCAGCCCCGTTCTGAGGATCCATTGTGGACAGCAAAGTGCCCCTTCCGGCTCCCAGAGCACAAAGGCATTGTGCTTGGCTCGGCAGCTTCTCACTTCTGAGCCTCCGGTTGCTTTATTGATATTAACTTAGCGCACGCCCCCACTTCCCCGCCCGCCCCAGCCCCGGCTGCCTGGGCACCACCCTGACCTCTCTTTTCCTCTTTCATTATCCGCTCCGGGCACCAGGGAGCCGGCACCAAAATTAAAACAATAACTAAGCCCGAAGTGGACCCAGCAGCCCCCACTCCCACCCCAAGGGAAGGAAAAAATACCGCAAAAAACACCTGGAGAGGAGAATAATCAATGGAAGGGGAGGGGTGACCCACTCTCACGCCAGCACCCCCTCACCCCACCTTAACCCTTTAGTACCGGGACTCCCCTGTCCCATCCCTCCACGCTTCGTTCTATAAAGGAGGAGCAGCTTCTGGCTGCTGCGCTACCCTTTGGTGCTTTGGGATCAGAATAAGCAAATGTGGGGTGGTGGGGTCCCCAGAAGCCCACGGCCAAGGGCTAAGACCCTGGGGGACAAGAGTGCCGTCACAGCAGAAGTTCCTCCCGGAGCAAATTCCTGAAGAACTGGTTGGTCACTTACTTAGTGCCGAACGCTTTATAAAGTGCACTGCCTTATTTGACTCTCACAACAACCCCACAAGGTAGGTATTATTATTATTGTCCCCCTTTTCAGGTGAGGAAACTGAGGCTGAACAAGTTAAATGACTTGCTCCAGTTCCTGTCAGCAAATAAGTGGCAAAGTCAAGCTTCAAAGTCAGGACTCTGTTCGCATAGCCTACAGCTTAAGCATCTAGCATGGATCTCTCCGAAGTGTTACTGGAATCTGGTTAAACAGCCGGAGCCAGCTCAGGGATCTTTTGACCCAGATGGCCCAGGCTTACAGAAAGGACCAGCTGTGTCTTCTCGACTCACCTCCCAACTGCCTGCCAGGAAGAGAGATCTCCGGAGATAGGCCGCGGTTTTAGTCCCGCTGAGGCCAGCAGAGGGGGCTGCTGCAGCTGAGGTCAGGTGGTGCGAGAGGGAAGTTAGGTGGGCTGGTCCCAGGAAAGCAAAGATGCTGGTTACCCTGTGGTGATCATGCAGCCCCCCCTAGAGGCCCTCCCAGAGAGAGGGGGGCACATTTGCACCACTGAACTGTCCTAAGCAGGCTGGGCTCTGCATTGAGGACCACTCTCCCCACCATCCCCTTTCTGCTCTGTGCCTCCTCAGCCCCATCTTAAAGAAAAAGAAAAAAAGTGTATCTCAGCTACTGCCTTGGCCCACACAAGATCCCCACATCCTCCAGCAAGCCCCATCACTACCCCAACCCACCCCACTCTCTGGCCTCTCCAATCACCCATTAGCTTGTGCTTTTTTACTTGAATTCTGCTGACACGAGGTTGGGACTTTTCCAAGGCACTGTACTAGAGAACTGAGGGAAAGACTAGGAAAGCCAATCCTTACGTCGTTCTTGTGTCCAGGCACTATTCTAAGGGTTTCGCCTAAAATTTGCACAACAATCCTGACAAGTAAGTACCCCTCATCTACAGATGGAGGGAAAACTCACCAGCTGATAAATGGCCCAGCTGGGGTTTGAATCCAGGCACTCTGCCCTTATGCAACACTACTTTTTACAAGGAAAAAGGAAGGAAGGAGGGATTTAAAGTCTTCAAATTCTTTATTCCGAATTAGACTGTCAGCTCCCTAAGTGCCCATCCTTTCATTCCCATAGGTAGTGGTCGGCAAACTCATTAGTCAACAGAGCCAAATAGCAACAGTACAACGATTGAAATTTCTTTTGAGAGCCAAATTTTTAAAACTTAAACTTCTTCTAACGCCAATTCTTTAAAATAGACTCGCCCAGGCCATGGTATTTTGTGGAAGAGCCACACTCAAGGGGCCAAAGAGCCGCATGTGGCTCTCGAGCTGCAGTTTGCCGACCACGGCCATAGGGTAAGGCAGAGTGAGACATCCATAAATGAACAGCAAAGGCATTCTAAGACATCTAAAAGCCACAGAGGGCTGAAACCCGTTTGGCTCAGTGGATAGAGCGTCGGACTGGGGACTGAAGGTTCCCAGGTTCGATTCCTGTCAAAGGCATGTACCTTGGTTGTGGGCACATCCCCGGTAGGAGATGTGCAAGAGGCAGCTGATCAATGATTCTCTCTCATCGATGTTTCTAACTCTCTATCCCTCTCTCTTCCTCTTTGTAAAAAAAAATCAATAAAATATATATTAAAAAATAAATAAAAGCCACAGGGATCACCTTTCACATCCCATCGGCATAGACAACATGATGCTTCCCCTTGCCTCAACCTGGCCTGGGTGCTAGAGCTAGCTACACTGATTCCCAGCCAGAGGCAGGCTCACCCGATAGGAGAGCCAGACCTAGTGAGATCCTCAGGCTTTTCCAGAACCCTTCCCATCTTCTCATTGGTTTCCCTTGACCCTGCAGGTACGGACTCCATCTTGGCTTCTCAGCTGGTCATTATAACCCTCCCCCTCCCCCATTCCTACTTCTAGCTCCCAGCACCCTCCAAAGACTAGTTAACCTTTAAGAGGGCCCCTCATGGCTCTGCCCTTAAAGGTCCCGGCTCCCCCAGCCCAATGCTTTCTCCGCTCTGCCCATTATCCTGGAGCATATCTGTGGTTAGGGCTGGCCCTGACTTGCAAGAGCTCAGCTCCCTCGCTCCACAGCTTGGTTTCAAGTTGTGCTCAGGACAGATGCCCTGGCCCCGGGAGCCCTTTTGGCTGCACACCTGCCCCCTGCTCACAGCTGACCAAAGACTTTCCTGTGCCACCCCCTCAATGCAAGCCCTCGATTGCTCCGTTCCTGACACAAGAGTTTCCTCCAAATCCCCATACTGCCTCCCGTGACCCACTTAGAATCCTAACTCTCCAGACTTAAAATAGAAAACACTCAACACACGCTTTTGCACTTCCTGCTACCGGCTGAATAAAGGTTGCATCTTTAGCAGAAACAAGATAGCCACCTACTACTACTAATATTTGCCCACCAATTTAGAGGGAGGGCTGGCCATTCATTTGCTCAGCTCTCCCGAAGCCGCTTCCTCCCTGTCCCCAGGCTGTATAAGTACATGTGGGTCTCCCAGAGGTGCGGGACGCGTGCGAGCAGTGTGCTGTGAATGGCGTGTACTGTGTATTTTCCCCTCGTGGGGGGTTAAAATCTCCAAAGTGACTCCTTGCCTTGGGCTCTTTTGTAATCTGGGGCATTGATCAGGGCCCATCGGTAGCTGATTGTTTTCCCACGTGACTCGGTCACATTCCTCTAATCTCCATCCTTCTGCTCAGTTTGCATGACAAGAAGCGGCCTCAGTGGGGAGAGGTCGCTCACCTCTGACCAGGATATAATTGGAAAAAGAAGGTCATTGCGAGCTCTGCTTCTGGGGCGGATCAGCTCCGTTCCATTTGTGTCAGGAGCCCTCGCCGGCACACGCTCTCAATGACATGGAGACAATGGCTGTGCCCCACAATGGAGCCCACAGAGACGTGCTCGACAGGACACAGACACACCACGGGACCCACACTCGCTCTCATCAGGACAGGCATGTACGACAACACATGCACAATGGGTGCTTTCAATAAATGCTGATAACACCCGTGCCACTCAGGACAATGCACGTGGCAGCTACACACAGAGGACACACAAAGAGATGCATGAAACAATGCTTACCCAACGATACAGGTATCCAGTGGCGTGCACACGGAATCACACACACACACACACACACACACACACACACACACACACATATATCCACGAGGGCCAATAGCCCAGGCTGAGCTACCAAACCCAAAATAAAAATTTTTTTAAAAAAATGTGCAATAGTAATTCTTTTCTTCAGGCATGCCCATGGGGGAATATATCAGAATTACCCGGGGAGCTTTGACAAAACGCATGTTTCTGGGAACTCCCCACACATACACCTTACAAAGGAGTGCTTGTGGGTAGCTATACCCGTGGGTGTTGAAAAGCTCCCCGAAGACCCTGAATGTCCCCAGGCTGAGAACCATCGCTGTCATCAGGCCCCCCTCTGCTGGGTGGCAGGGTTCGCCAGCAGGGGGGTTGGCTGTGTTTGATGGTCTCACTCAGCTTGGGGAGGGCCAGGCGGGAGCTGAGAAAATGATGTGTGGCCCCGGCTAATGTGGCTCAGTTGGTTAGAGTGTCATCCCTGCACCGGAGGGTCTGGTGTCCAGTCAGGGCGCGTACCCAGGTTGGGGGTTCGATCCAGGTCAGCACCGATGTAGGAGGCAAAAGAGCCACCCATCCATGTTTTTCTCTCCCCCCCTTCTCTAAAATACTAATATAAATTAAAATAAAATCAATAAAACCATATCCTCAATTGAGGACTAAAAAGAAAAAGAAAAGGATCTGTCTGTAAGCCAGGATATTAGGGGTCAGGGCAATGGCCTGGGACCGCAAGAGTTAAAACTGGGCATTGACTCCCCCCCTGCCCCCCCCCCCCCTTGGCTGGCTTGGTTAGTTCCCCACAGCACGCACAGAAGGACCTTTTTAGTGGGGACTGTCCCGGAGAATTGCTTGCCCTCCACCGCCGGGATACACAGGCCCAAATCCCACTCCATCTCTGAAGCCGCGCCTGCCGCTGCTTGGGTATCTTTGGGGGATCACTGGCCAGCCCCAGGTCTGGAAACCCAGCCCCTAGGTCACTCTCCGCTCCAAGGTCCCAGGATGTCAGGCTCGACCCTATGCAAGCCAGAGGCCCCTTCTATCCGGCGCGCGGGGAGAGGGCGAGTCGCCCCACCCCCCCCCCACCCGTGCCCCGCCGGCAGGTCTCGGTGGAGGGCAGCGGGGACCGCGCGGGGACCAGGTGTCCGGGCAGCTGGCCGCTTGGGCCTCAGCTCGGGGGCGCGGGGACCCGCGGGGACATCGCAGGGTCGCGCCGCCCCCTGGCGGCTCCGCAGCGGAGTGGAGGCCGGAGGGGCGGGCGGCTGCGGGTCCGGTGGCTCTGGGACAGGCTCCTCCTTCCCAGCGTTGGGGGGCGGGGGATGAGGCCGGAGTAGAGGATGTGGAAGAGACGCCCCCTCGAACCCCGTCCCGTCCCTGGCTTTCCGCTCTCCCTCTCTCTTTCTTTCTCCGTTTTGTTTTTTTTCCCTTTCTTCCTCCCCCATCTCTCCCACTCTTCCTGCCCTTCCCCCACCCTCTGTCCTCACTCCCTCTCCCACCCCCCTCCCCGGCCCCCGTCCTTCGCCCACCCCCCTCCCCGCCCCCGCAGGGCAGCGCCTCGGCGCGCCGGCTTGGCAGTTAGCCCGTTAGATCTCGTTCTATTGATCCGCTTCGGAGTCGAGGCTGACAGCCCCCCTTCCCCGTCTCCCGCGTCCCCATTCCCGGCGCCCCCCCGCCCCCCCACCTTCTCCCATCTTCAGGCAGCCCCGGGCCGAGCCTTCCCCGCACCCCCTCCCCCCAGACGGGCCAGGCCGAAGTCTCGCCCTCACGAAGGACGAGAACAAATGTAATTAAAGCGACCGGCGAGGGGGGTGCGCCCCTGCCTGCCAGCACCTGCGCGAGCTGGGGTCCCCGCGGCCGCCTCTCCGCCCGCCGCCCCCCCTCCCTTCTCCCCAACCCCCCGCGCCCCCCGCCCCCCGGAGCGGGAGCATTTGGGTTGAGCTGCGCCTGTCCTATAAATCCACATATAATTCTCGCCTTTCCTGTTCGGCTAAGGAAAATAAACGTGTAAGGCTGTTTCTGGGAGCCCAGCTCAGGGACCGCTCTAAATTCTCCTCTTATTGAGTCCAGGCTGGAAATCATTCAGCGCGGCCGCGCGCCCCCGCCCCGGCGCCCGCGCCCCGACGCGCGCTCCCAGGCGCGCGCGCGCGAGCGAGAGAGAGAGAGAGCGAGAGAGAGGAGGCAGGAGCCGGGTATATAAATATCTCCAGCTCTCCCCATAGCCGGGCAGATTTATTCCGCTGCCAAGCCTGCAGAAAATTGACTTGTTCATGGAGGCGGCTATTGACACATCACCGGGGGGAGGGTTAGGGGAGAAAGCAGTGGAGCCGGCGCCCCTCCATTATACGTTAATGTAATCAGCAGTGTGCGAAATGACTGCGCGGAAAATAGCATCACTGACATTTATATTAGAGGATATTGATGGCAGGAGCTGTGACCGCATCACTCTGCCTCCCGTTTCCACGGATTGACACAGGAGCCTCTTGTTGGCTCCATCCAGGCTTGCCTCCCCTCCCCCTCCCCGCTCCCGCCCTCCCTCCACCCACTCTCCGTCTCTCCAGCTCCCCCCCTCTCCCGGCCTTGGCTAGCCCACACCCTCCCGACTCCCTCTTCCACTCATTTTTTCAAATAATTCTTGAGCACCTACTGGGTGCCACGTGCGGGGGTCTCTCCCCCAAGCCTCTCTCTCTCTCTTTCTCTCTCTAAGGTTTCTCTCCTTCCCCCCACCGTGCCCTTGCCCTCTTTCTTCCTCCTCCCAGCTCTGCCTGCCCCTCCCCCTGATCCTGGCGCGGCGGCTGGGCCGCTGCTGTCACAGCAGATAGATAATTGAAAAATGGGCCTCACCTTTGCAGCCAGCAGGAGTGGCTCGGGCAGTTACCACCGGGGTTACCTACTCCATCTCGGGCCCAGGCTCCGAAAGAGATTCTGAGGAAATTGGATTTTACAAGGATGTTTTATTCGGGCAGAGGCTTTAGTGTGTATAAATACAAGTGAGGAGGCCTCGCCTGCAGGGTTGAGCGAGAGGCGAGACGATGCCGCCTGGGGTCTGGAGGCTCAGGGGAGGCGGGCAGGCCATGTGCTGGGCTCTGGGGCCCAGCCCTGGACAGCAGTGCGTTTCCCCCTCATCATCTGGCGTTAAAGGAAGGTAATGCCTTTGATCAGCGCCTTAAAAGCGGCCTTGGGAATTAAAAAAAAAAAAAAAAAAAAAAAGGTGTGTGGCCGAGACCGGTTTGGCTCAGTGATAGAGCGTTGGTCTGGGGACTGAAAGGTCCCAGGTTCGATTCCGGTCAAGGGCATGTACATTGGTTGCGGGCACATTCCCGGAGGGGGTTGTGCAAGAGGCAGCTGATTGATGATTCTCTCTCATCGATGTTTCTAACTATCCCTCTCTCTTCCTCTCTGTAAAAAAATCAATAAAATATATATATTTTTTAAAAGTGTGTGATTGTTGGGAATCATTGGCAGGACTGTATGATGAGAAAAGAAGGAAAGGCACTGGAGAAGTTTGAAGACTGATTTTTTTCAATAACTATTTATTGGACCCTTAGCTTGTGTGGTCTCGTGTTGGGGGGGCAGAGGAGTACGTCGGCTATGGCTGCTGCGTTTAAGGACAGTTTGGAGAATGAGCGTGGATGACGCAGCAGAAGGGGAATCGGTCCAGGGTGGGGGAGGAGGGCCCTACGAATCCTTCAGTCCCTCCTTGGACCTGGTTCCCGGAGCAGCTGAGGAACACGTAGACAATCATGGCCACTGGATTTATAGGCCAATTTGCATCCACAGTGTTTGCAAGGAATCGTGGCGAGAGTCTCTGGAGGTCTAGGGTGATGGGTCATTGAGGGCCAACACGAGGCCTTCAGAGAGATCAGGTTCAAGGTTGTAAAGGACCCGAGTCAGGAACCCTTTGGAGGCCTAAGTTGGAAGGCACAGGGGCAAGTAAGGAGCATCTGAAGACCGGGGAGATGAGATGTAAGCGTGGGAAGGGGGCAGTAGGTATTTGGGGCTAGGATAAAGAACTCTCCAGCCTGAATGACCCCAACCTCACAGGAAGACTGCCGTTTCAGTCAGGAGCAGGGCCTGTCTGATCTCTAATTACAATCTATGGAGCTGACAGCTGCCGCCAAATCGTTTTTATTTCTTGGAAGGAGAGCTCCTCACGAGCCACCCCACGGCCGAAGGACTGGGATGAAGGTGTGTGTGACCGGGCTTAGGCTGTTCACGGAAGGGGTAGGGGCTCCTTCCGGGTTCAGAGCAGAGACAACAGCTGCCTTAGCCCAGCCACATCACGGAAAACTGGACCCGTCCCCCCTCAGATTACAAAGACCCCTTGTCCCCTGCCACATGGTTATGCTGTTACATCATCAGCCTGTGAGTGCAGGACAGGTGCTGGAGAGATCACAGCCACCTCCCTCACCCCGGGCACTCCCAGATGGCATCTGGGAGCTCCAGTCCAGCTGTAAGGTGGGAGTATTCTGGGGTAACCGGACTCCCTGTTTGAACTCCATCAGCATCCTCTCTCTTCCCTAAAGATTACATTTATCCTAACAGCCCCGTGGGCAGGGAGACGCTCCCCAGCTCTCTGGGGGGCAGGACACCCCCACTCACCTTAGTTACCTATGCCCCCTGCTCACCCATACCCTCAGAGAACCTCAGGGACTCCCCCCTCCAACCCCTAAGCTACTCCTGGATTTGTCATCTGTTTCTTACGTCTCGTTTGACAAATGGGCCTGAGATTCTGTTCTCATTCCTAGCTTAGGACCCTTGAAGGGGTTGGTGATGAGAATGTGTGTGTGTGTGTGTGTGTGTGTGTGTGTGCATGCAATTGTGCTCACTTAGGCATTGCGAGCCCAGGGCAGAGGGGACACCATTCATGGAGCCAGATTCGGTCCCACCCTGCCTTCCAAATTAGGAAACTGATATTTAGAAGTAAAATGAAGGAGCAGCCAGAGAAGCAACTTCCCACAGTGGGAGGGACACCTCTCGCTCCTCTAGGTCTTATCTAGATGGGATTTTGGAAAGTCACTCTTCCAGGATCATCTGCCCAGTAAGCCATCAGAGAGGATGCAGGGAAATGGGGAGTTGAAGGTATTAGAAACAGAGCTCTGGTGAGCCGTGTGCCCCATGGGAGCCATGTGCTCCAGGGGAGCCATGTGTCCCAGGGGAGCCGTGTGCCCCGGGGAAGCAGTGGGACGGGGGGGGGGGTGTGAACTGGAGGAGGAGTGGATTCTATTCGTGTGGTCCTGAGACATTTGGACAGTCTGCAGCCATTAGTTACAGAACACTCTGTTGTATTTCCCTAAAAAAACAAATGAGAGTGTCCCACTTGAAATTCATATATGGAAAAAAAGGAAAAGAGAAGGAAAAAAAAATCTGAGGAACAGAATAAAGTGGTGAATATAGTAGAATCAGGGGCAAAGAAGGGGAGTGGACTGATAATTATCAGGAGGATAAGGGGGTGAGGAAGCAGTGAGAGACTGGATTGAAATCGTATAACCAATGGATGAAGACAATTGGGGGGAGAGGGGGTAAGGGCAGAGGGTGGGAAGGGAACTAGGTGGTAGGGAGCTTTGGGGGAGAAAAAGGAGAAACAATTGTAATAATTTGAGTAATAAAGATTTATTTTTAAAAATTGTTTTTCATTGAAAAGAAAAGAAAAAAAAAAAGAAACAGAGCTCTGTGAGGATCAACCATTCATTACAACTCAGAGCCTCTCCATTTCCTCTCCCTACGGAATCCGGCATCAGGAGATGAGGCTCATGGGAGAACGGACCTTTGAGAGATAGAAAGCCTGTTTTGGAGGCGGGGACAAAGAAAGCCCTTCGGAGCCGGAAGTGGGAGGTCTGGCTGGAGAAGCCAAGCCTCACAGAGCATTTCCAGCATTAGCAACAAAGCCGGCATTAGTTGTGTGACTGTGACGAGGGTCACCTAACTTCTCTGGGCTTCAGATTCCTCATCTGTAAAATGAAAAAAAAAAACTAAGGTCTTCATCAGCTCTAATTTCTTTGATTCTAAACTAGTGAGTGAATAATGTGTTTGGAGAGACTAACATGGGATGAAAGAAGGATCACCAGGTTTGAAGATCCAGAGTCTTTTAAGAGGGATTAAGGAAAGGTAATTGTGGGGCCAATGAGACCTGAAGTTGCTGAGAGGACTCTTGGAGGGGGCCAGGACAAGGTCAGAGCAGGAAAGCAGCGAAGTCCTGGGGCAGAGGGTAGGCAGAGGTAGATCCAGAGAGCAGAGCCCCTTAAAGGGTGTCAAGCTCAGGGTCTCTGCTCAGAATCCAGCACCCACAGCCCGGAGATCCTTGGTAGAAACTCTAAGCGGCCAGGAAGCTGTAGATCAATCCAAAATTGCAGGAAATCTGTGCGCTCTGATGTGCTTTGGGAGGGAATGGGTGGGAAATGGGGGCCTTTGCTTTGTTTCTCCGGAGTTTTTTAGGGACGTTTCCTAGTTGAGAAAAGTTAGCATCCCCTGGGCTATTAGCATGGAGAAGGCATCAGGGCGCCCCTTGTGGCAGAACCTGGTGGTTGGCGGAGCAGCACCTCCTCAAGACTTGGCTGGAGTTGCTGGGGGCAGTGAGAAGCAGGTGGAGACAAACAGTGGGGGAGCACTGTAGGTAATGGAGACACCCCCCTCCCCCCTTCCCTTCTAGGCGCAGAAGAAACCAGGCGGGTGACCAGGGAAGCCGCTCTGAAGAGAGCCGCCTTAGAAGTCATTTCCAGGGAGAAGAGACTAGAAGCACAGAGTACAGGCAGCAAGAAGCCAGAGGGCAGGGGAAGCGAAGGGAGGGAAGATATCCCTTTCCACGGATGTGCCTTGGCCCCTGCCCAGGCCAAGAGGGGCAGATTTTCTGCCTCGTCCCAAGCCCCTGCATCTGCCACCTTGTTTACCTCGGGCCTATTTATAGCTGCAGGCTCCAAGCCTGGCATGGGACTCTGCGATTTATATGACCATAAACCTCCAAAGGGCACAGAGAGCTGGCAGGGCACGGATGAAGCCACAGGCAAGCCTCCCAAGGTCGAAATGGCCATCCCCCACACCTACTGACCTTATACCCTACTACAGGGCCACAGGTCAGAAGGCCAGGCTCAGGCAAAGCAGACATCTGTGGGAAGCCACGATCATTGGGCTCTTCTTCCCCTGAGCTAAGTCCAGGGAGGACTTGGAGCAAGTTAGAGAAAGATCTGTTTCGTTCTGTTTTTGTTTTGTTTTCTGTTTTGGGAGGAGGAGGGAAGCTGTGTAGGAGGGTGGATCTCATCAGGAGATGATTGAATTTGGAGAAAGTGAATGAATCCAGCCTTTTGAGGGGGAGGGGAGAATGGGGATCAGCAACCCAACACCCACCTGCCTATCCACTTACCAGCAGAAGGGGAGAAGGGGAGAATCGTACTGGGAGCACTCCTAGCCCCTCGCGGCCTTCTGGGGGTGCTTTTGGTGAACTGGCCCACCTCTCACTCAGGACAGAGCATGCTGGTTACCCAGTGCCTGGGCCCCCAACCAATGTGGGATTCTGCAGCGCAGCTCATTGCCCAAATCCTTCCCTGCACAAGCAATCCCTGCGCAGCCTCTGGCTAACCCTCTATTTTACGTCCTTCTCCATTGTCTCTTGCCTCCCAGGCCTCAATGTGTTCTCACCCCACGGCAGCCCACTGTGCCTGCTGTCCCTGCTCCCTCTGCTGACTATTCCAGCCTCCAGTTGTGTTACCCCCACCCCCCAAGCTCTCCGCACTGGACACTACCCCATCATTTATCACACGAGAATTAAGGCTGGATGTGTGTTAAGAATGTGTTGGGATAGGTGGACCAGAGTCACAAGTCACAGACCAAATGGGTGTGGACATGAAGGAGAGGATAAATCTAGAATAACCTCCTTGACTGTCTTTTTGTTTGTTTTGTTTTTTTAATCTTCTCCTCAACCTCTGGTGTGCTGGACTTCACTGGAGGGCTTGCGAAGAGGAAGTACCTCTCTTAGAGTCCAGGTGACCCACTGGTCATATCTGGCTCTTTTTTTGCCCCACCCCCTTCCCATCACCATCTTGGGTCTCGGGGTCCCGAGGACTGGTCTATACCCCGTGGGAAACAGGCAGAGCTGGGGATCCAGGATTGGCCAGTTGGGATCATTCTTCTAGTCGGGGGAGGGGCACTGGAGGGCACTAAGCTATTATTAGTCAATATAGACTCCACTTGAACTTGACTTTGGTCTTGGCCTCACGGGCCCTCAGGAAAGTATATTCCAGGGAAAGGGGGAGTTGGGGGGGTGTCTCAGGCAGATGGGCTGATTCTCAGGCTCACTCTCCTTCCCCATTTCCCAGCCCCGCCCATCCTTGGGGTTGGGAATGCACATGAGTGAGCCAAATCAAAGTCCTTTCCTTCTCAGAGGAGGCAAGGCAGAGAATAGAGAAGATTACTGATTCCAGAAGAGTCCCTTTCACTCACCCACTAGTCCAATTTTTATCTAACACCTTTTATGGGGCGAGGAGTGGGAATCTGGGAATCTGGGAAATGTAGGTCAGATGTGTGAGGATCCGGGAGAAATCAGGGACCTGGCAGGGCTGGGGTACAGAGAGAGAAGCCAGGAGGGACTTGCACAGGCCCGGGAGGACAGAGCTCACCCCTTGCCCTCCCCCAGAGGGAGGCAGTAGAGGGCCATGGGAGTGGCCCCATTAGGCAAGTAGTGTTCCAGCTCCTTTGTGCCCACTGTGGGCATGGAGCCCAGAGGAGGGACTCCCCCGGTTTGAAAATTTTACACTTCCAGCCCCTGCCCCTCTGCTGAAGGGAGACCTTGGGGAAGTCAGCTGGATCTTGATTTGGTTCCCACAAGCCCCTCTACTCATTCCTAAGTAGGGAATCCTCTCCTTCAGGTCTAGAGCGTAGCAAACATACTTTTGTCCACTCCCCCATCTCCTTACATTCCCCACCCTCAGCCTCCCCAACTCCCTACCTCCCACATCCCCTTGGGGCCGTGTCACCACCCTGAAGTCCCCCCCCCCAGGCTGGGCTGAGTCACCCCCCTGAAGAGGCCCAGCCTGTGGGGGGAGCTGCTCTGTGCCTGCTGGGCTATGACCATGACAACTAGACTTTGCGTCTGATCCCCAGTCTTCCCAGGGGGTTTGAATGAGGGTCAGGTCCACATACTTCTGCTGTGCCCTCCCCCGGCCCCCATTTAGGCACTCACTAGGCCCCTTACCTGGGTATGAGGACCAGGGTGGACCTGAAAATGAAAGACAGTCTGCATGCAGTGCATCGAGGTGGCACAGGGGCTGCAGCTACGGTAGGTATAGGAAATCTGAGGTATGGCCTTGAGTGAGATTTTTAAAAAACCCATATTTTCTAGCCCTGGCTGGTGTGGCTCAGTTGGTTGGAGGGTGATAGGTTTGATTCCTGGTCAGGGCACCTGCCCAGGTTGTGGGTTTGATCTCTGGTCGGGGCATCTACAGGAGGCGGTTGATCAATGTTTCTCTCTCACATCGATGTTCCATTGACGTTCCTTTCTCTCTAAAATCAATGCCTTCTAGACTTCCCCTCTCTGCCAGGATGGCGCTTCAGTGGTTCCCCAGCCTGGCTGGAAATGTGTATGTTGCGGAGGGGGAGGGGAGCACAGACAGATGGGGAAGGGGGGTAACAGAGCGAAGGGAGGACACTGGTCAAGCAAAGTAAGATCTCCGTTTCTGGCAAGTCATCGTTGGGAAACTAGAAACCAGAGGCTTCAAACTTAGACCCCGGGGCAGAGAGGATACCCGCTAAGGGGGCATAGGGACAGAGGGCCGTGGTTGAAGGATGATCTTATCCAAAAGGAAGGTAAAAGTCGCCAGGTTTTCTGGGAGAAAAGAGAACCGAGGAGTTCCTCTGGAACCTCTACCAGCGTGTGAGTGGCTGAGAACCAAAACCTGAACCCCGAGAAGCAGAGCTCAGATCTCATGCGTTAGTAGCCGACTGGTTATTAAAGGTTTGTGGCTACAGAGAGGCGGGAGGGGAAGCAGCAGGATGGAGCTTGTCTCACGTACCCTGTTGTTGGCTCCGAGAGACCTGGACTCAGAGCCCCCACGATGGAAGGCAGCAGGCGCCTCACAGACCGCTTAGTCTGGCACCCATTTCACAGGCAGGGAGAGGGAGGCTCAGGGATGAGAGGGAGCCCTGGGCCCCAGACTGTCCTGCCATCCTGGCTGTCCTCCTCAGCTGTCCCCCAGCCGGGTCCTCAGGCCCCACATGGGCTCCTTCCTGGGGAACCCTCGGCAGGTCTGCCTGCCCCGTGGATTGTTTCCAGAGGAAACGCCTCCCTCCCAGCCCCTGCTGCTCCCCTATGTTCAGACCCCTCAAAATCGGCCTGATTGAGGATGCCTGGTTGGAAAACCTCCCCTCCCTTTCCTATCCCAGATTGGGGCTTCCTAGGGGCTCCCTTTGCAACTTGAGATGTCACCGTCTTTCTATTAAAATGTTCCCACTCTGCCTCTGCCTCTTTCTCTTCTCCATTACCCCCCCAACTCTACTCCCCCCCCCCTGCCCCCCGCCAATCCCTCCTCAAGATAGAGCCTCTGAACTGCTGAGATGAATCTCTGAAGAGCCTGGTTCTGGCCTGTGTTCCTGATAATTGAGTTGTGCTCCCTGGTTGTGATGGGGGAGGGGAGCAGTGGCCACCTTTGGTCTTCCTCCCTCCGGTTCACCCTCCCACCCCACTGTGATCCAGCAGAGAGGGCGAGGAGCGAGGTGGGGACGCTTCCTCTCCCCCAGCCTGCCTTCCCTAGCTCTCTGTCTCCCCCTCTCCCCCTCCTGCCTTCATCTCTGGCACAAATCACATGGTGACAGCCCCATCCAACCTTTGGGGAAGGGTTTGTAAATGTGTCTTCCTTAGCTCTGATCTCCAAATTGTTCCTTTTATTGCATTTGTCACGGTGAAGATTAAAGTCCCTGGGTGGCCTGCACCACAAATCACAGAGTCTGCTCAGGGAGCGGCTGCAGGTTGGGAACCTATGGAGGGGTCTGGACCCTGTTAAGGGGTGTGTGTGTGTGTGTGTGTGTGTGTGCACGCGCACTGGGACTCACAAGCACACACTCCCATCTGTGGTGTGGGCTTACCCCAGGAACAGGAAGATGTGTCCCTCACGTTGTGATTCTGAGCTCCTGGCCCTTTTGACGGCACAGCGTGTGACCTCTTCCTCCAGGCTGTCCTCCAGGACCACCCTGACCCTGCCATAGCGGACGGCGCTGTCTACGTCGATCTCTCCTCTTCTGTCGGGCAGGAGGGAAAGCTGTGTTCACATCACAGGCATTTCAAGATAGCCCCCCGGATCTCTGGCCACACCAATTTCTAGATCTCATCCTGGGAGCATTCTGAATGGGTCAAGGGCAGCTTGGGCCCGAAGCCCTCAAGGGACTCACGTCCAGGCCCCAGACCCTGACTTTCTTTCTCATCCTGGGCACCGAGGGGGTGCAGCGGAGACAGAGAAGATACTGCTGAGGGACCAAGAGGACAAAAGCTCCCTTGTACACACACACACACACACACACACACACACACACACACACACTGGAAAACATCCCCTTTCCCACCCCCTTACGAGGTGGGTTTCCTGCCTGTCCCTCATGCACATTCATAACATTCAAATTTATGCCGTAATCTCTGCCGCTCCATATGTATGAGCCTTTGATGGGTGTTTGGGTTTATGGGATGCACCCAGCCCTCCGCTCCCTCGCCCGCCCACCGCCTCCAACCACTGCAAAGACACTCGTACATAATTGACATCGGCAGATTCTTTCATTATACAAGATTTAGCATCTGCTCGGGGATCGCTCGCTCCTCACTCACTATAGATGACTTTCCCCCGCGTTCCCTATTATCAATTCAAATTAGCCCCATTTCCCCACCCGACCAGCGCGGCGTTTACACTTGACAGTGAGGAAACAGCGTGGCTGTAATGGGCTCCTCAATTATTTAGGCCCAGTTAGGCCAGGACCCAGAAGGTCTCAACAAGGGGGTAGGCTGGGGTGAGGTCACGGTAGGGGGAGGATAGGGTCACCACAGCTTGGTCTCTGCCTGACCTTCTGCACCCTCACTTTCCACCCTTTCCCTTATGGGTCTCTAAGGGGGGGGACAATCCCTCACTGCCTCTACCCTCAGCAGCCCCCCCCCCCTTTCCCCTTCCTGCATTTGCTCCAGCGTGAGTACCAGCATAAACCAAAGAAATGTCATCAGCACCGGCCAGGCTGGTCCCCGCCCCTTAAGTTAGCGTTCTGTGTCAAGGTGCGCCTCCGTGAAGATTTGAGGTGGCGGGCTAAGATTTCAGAGACAGTAGCAGAGACGGAGAGATCAGTTAAAGAGACTCAAACTACGGAGCCCTAGGAAGAGAGAGAAACGCAGACCCAGAACTGGGGGGGGGGGGGGGGGCATGTGAGAGACTGAAGGAGCTGAGAGAGACGCTGCTTGGCTTCAGAAGTCGCAGGAACGCAGGGAGGCTTGGGTGAGGCCCTTTCTCAGACCACAGTGGCTGCGGAGAGCTGTAATTAGGTCAGCGCTGCCCACCCACTGGTCTGACTAGTCCAGGCCAAGCCTCCCGGAATAGCTCGTGGGCCCAGTGGCTATTCAGGAATCTCAGGTTCTCCCGAGTCCACTAAACAGCCCACGTTCAGGGCAGAAGCTCCCAGTCCGCAGGGCAGGCCTAGACCCTGGTTCCAGCCAACCCTGGGCCAGCTCCAACAGGGCCCTGTCCCCTCCCCTCCCCCTCCCCCTTCTCTCAGCCCCCAGGCCCTCCCCTTCCCCAGCCCAGATCAGTTTCCAGGGCAGGAAAGGGGGAGGTGGCAGGCAGGGGGCCACTGAGAGGCACTGGGATTAGAGGTGTCTTTCCCATGCTCAGCTTCTCCAGAATCAAAGAATTCCTGGGCCTGATTGGATTTAGCCTAAGTCACAGGCGTGTGGGACCTTCTTTCCCTCAGCAACAGCTGGAAACAGCCCTAAATATGATTAATTAACACTGCAAAAAGCCCCAGACACAATTAAGATTTATGGGTGTGTGTGTGTGTGTGTGTGTGTGTGTGTGTGTGTGCACGCTCACACGTTGGAGGGGAGGGGTCAGGAGGAGGGGAGGCGGGTGGATTGCCAGCCATCTCCAGGGCCCTCCCGGGGAGTGGAGTGACATTTTCTCAGAGACGTTCCCTTCCACAGCCATCCCAGGCGGGGGGGGCATTTTCTCCGGCCTCTAGCTTTTGAGTAGATCAGCTCCTTCCTCTGCCCCAGGAGCACTGGGGGGTTTTCTGCTGTCTCTTCCCTGGTAAGTGGGGGTTTCCGGGGCAGGTACCCCATCTCTTTTTCTTCTACCACAAGCAGAATGTTCTCTGCCAAACCTCAGTTCCCCAAGTACAGTGGTTCTCAACCTTTCTAATGCTGCAACCCTTTAATACAATTCCTCAGGTGTGGTGACCCCCCCACCATAAAATTATTTTCGTTGCTACTTCATAACTGTAATTTTGCTAACTGTTATGAATCGTAATGTAAATATCTAGTGTTTTCCAATGGTCTTGAGAACCCTGCTAGCGGTTCTCAACCTGTGGGTCTCGACCCACAGGTGGAAACCACTGCTGTGGAGCCTTCTTAGAGGTACAGGAGAGACTCCAAAGAGATGATACATCCTGACGGAGTTCATAACAAACATGAACTTGATGCACTGGAATTGGAGTTCAGCTGCCTGATACCAAGGCCAAGGAGAGTGTTGACCTTCCTTGTCAGTCTCCCACCCAAATATATAGGCGTGTTGTGAGCATAAAAAGCCTGGGGGCATTTCTGGGGTTCCAGATGCATATGCTATGGCCCTATCCTATGGGTCTACTGTACAGAGCATTCTTCCCTCACTCCATTTCCATCTACACCCTTTGGGTTTAAAGAATGACACTCCCAGGGAGAGGGGGGAATGTGAGCAGCAGACTGGGGTCTCACTGGGCAAATAAGGAAGAGGCGGAGAGGGGGTAGGCTGGCAAGAGGCAGACAGGAAGGCGAGCTGTGGATGGGCAACTCCACCGTGAATGTCCTTATGCTTTCTGACAGACGATCTGATTATTTGGGGTCTGAGATTTATGGGTGTATATACAGGTGGCCCTGTGCCTCTTTATGTGTCAGCGGATCTCTGTGCCTCTACTATATGGCCATACTTTGTTGGCCCTATGGTTAAAGCTAGCTATGTCACCAGAAAGATCAATAAACTAGGGAGTTACTCAATACTACAGAAACCAGGCCCGCCTGGGTCTTTGGTTTGCTGAGCACAGTTTTTAAAACAGATAAACGAACATGATATCGAATGCCTTTAGAGAGGCATGTGCTGTTGAGGGACAGCCACAGACCCCTCCACTGCCTGTGCATCTCACTGGTTGCTCCACATCTACATAATCTGTCTGGCGCTGGAGTCTTGATTCCTGATCCTGTAGCTTCTGAGGTCAAGGAGATATGCTTCTATTTCATAAATTGGTTCCTGAATAATTAGCCCCCTTCAGTGACCAAGGTTGGGGTCCGACCACTAGATTCTCTGGGACTGAGGGGAAGTGGGAAGACAGCCCATGGCTTTTTTCAGAGTCCGTCAGGATCCCCTGTACCGAGGGGAGGAAACAAGTCCCATTCTTCCATGAGAGAGAAGTTGAAGATCATACAGGTGACACTGGAACCCCAGCTGCCCCTGTGGAACCCAGAACTCTTTGCACCCCGCCTCTTCCCTTTACCATGTCAGTTCTGGGCTAGAGAACACACACAGGGACCCTGAAGGGCTCATTAGTTTCTAGCTGCTGTGTCCTGGACATGGGCCTCTGCCAGAGGATGGACGGGGGTTTGGCCTGAAGCACTAATGAGATGGCTGTTAGGTAGACTGGTGGCTCAGACAGTCCATTGTGTGGCTCCCAGAGAGGCAGCTCCCCCTTTCCTGCTCAGCATCACATCAAGCACCATCCATCTTCCTGAAAGAAAGGGAAACTTGGGACCTGAAGGAAGGAGGACTCTGTTTTGTTCCGGAAGCTTAAAAGAGGTAGCAGGGAATGTGTGGGACTTGATTTGGAGGTGGGGGTAGGGTTTGCTCTTGGTCCCTGTTTCACCCTTGCAATCAGCTATGCAGAATTCCCAGTGGACCTTGTAGTCCAACACGTAGTTTTGGTGTGTTTTATTTTGTTTTAGTATAAGTATATATCAAATATTGCATGGGATATAGTTATGCTAAAATAGTTTGATGTCGATCTGAAATTCAAATTTCACTGGGCATCCTACATTTTTTATCTGGCGTCTTTACTGTGGGGCCCAACTCTGCCTCATTCCCCCAGAAAGCCCTAAAGGAAATAGGCCTTCAGTCAAAGGTGGTCTGAGCCCTGACCAGTTTGGCTCAGTCATAGAGCATCGGCCTGCAGACTGAAAGGTCCCGGGTTCGACTCTGGTCAAAGGGCATGTACCTGGGTTGTGGGCACATCCCCAGCAGGTGTGCAGGAGGCAGCTGATCGATATTTCTCTCTCATTGATGTTTCTAGTTCTCTATCACTCTCCTTTCCTCTCTGTAAATATATATATATATATATATATATATATATATATATATATATATATACACATATATATATGTGTGTGTGTATATATATATATATATATATATATATATATTTTTTTTTTTTTTTAAAGATGGTCTGAATTCACTAGACAGCTCAGGCTGCACTGACAGCCCTTTTCTCTCTCCCTGACTGTGGCCAGCACCTCTAAGAGTGGGGCAAGGCTTGGAGTCTGGGCTGACTGACCTGCCTGCCGCCCCCCAGCTCTGCCCTGGGAGTCCAAGATCACCCCCGTTCACCAATCGGTAGGGATGGGCCCTGTTTCATCCCAGCACTGGGCTGTTCAACAGGCAGCAGGCAGCGGCAGATCACAAGTGGTAGGCGCCCTCCCCCCAGCCCCCAGGCTAACACAGCAGGGGTACCTGAAAAAGAAATTAAAGCACGGAAATTGGAGACATATAAAAAAAACAAAAAACCCAACATCATCATGGCCTTGGCTGGCTGGCTCAGTTGGTTAGAACATTGTCCTGATATGCCAAGGTTGCAGGTTCGATCACTGGTCAGGACACAACCAATGAATGTATAAGTAAGTGGAACAGTGAATTTCTCTCTCCCTCTCTCCTTCCTTCTCTCTCTAAAATCATTTTTTTTAAAATAGGAAAACAATAAAATCAATTTAAAAAAACCAAACAAAACATCTTCATGGGAAAATGAAAACTCCTTGGCATTTATTGTCAGCTTAGCACTGAATTGTACAGTGGAGATGGGGTGGGTCCACTATATATAATATGTTTAAGGTTTCTGACCTCTGGAGGTCTAGTCCAGCTCTCCCTTCAGGGCAGGCCTAACCCCCTGGGCTGGCCTGGGAGGGGGAGACGGTGGAAGCAGCTCCTTTTTACCCAGAGTCCCCCTCTCTCATGGGCTCTCCCCCCACCTACCTCAGGTCTGGGCTGGGTCCAGACCCTGGTCCTTCAGGGCTCTTACTCGGGTAGGCGTGCCCCTCCCCCGACGACGCCGAGCTCCAGCCCAGGCTCCATCACCTGCTCCAGCGCTGCTCGGGCGTCAGGCTTGTCAAGCTTGTGTTTTGGCTTCTGTTCCCACTCCTGCTTGGCTTGCTCAGCTTGCTTGGGGCGTCTCCCTACTGAAGAATTATGTTGCATAAAGCAGCCGCCACCATCTTGAACTGGCAGTGAACTTTGCTTTCTACATATAAATACAGATAGCAATCACACCCCAATCAGCACCGAGGCTTCAGGGCATCATCTCAGCAACTCTAACTTTCCCATTACGATAATGTGATTTTCACTCAGTCTATAATATCACCAGCCATGAATAAAGCAACTGGCTCTTTCTGTCTCTCTCCTCCCTCCCTCCCCCCCTTTCTCTGCCTGTCTCCTTCCCTTCTCAGTCTCCTTTCTTTTCCTCCCTCACTCCCTCCTCTTCTGACTCTCTCTCAGCAACCCTTCTTGGTATCCGTGTCCATCTCTCTTTCTGCCTCTCTGAGCAGCTCAGCCTTTCTCTCCTCCCTTCCTCCTTCATCCTCTGGGACTCTCATTCCTTATATACTAATACTTGGGATTTTCAGTACCTTGAGGGCTCAGTTAAATTCTGCTCCCCAGCTCTGCAATCATCTGCCTTTGCCTGAAGGTGAGAAACTCTGCTGCGGGTTTGGAGGTGGTGGGGTCAGCCTGCAAGGCTTTGGGTAGAGTGAGGAGATGGGGAGGGGAGACTAGGATTTGGCTCCTATGTTCCTCTCTCCCTCATTTCTTAGGTGCCAGCATGGCTCTCTGCGAGGGGAGGATCCTGGAGGCTCTGGTTTTCTAGATATTGGGGCTCCCAAACCCTAACCAGATTCCAAGTGCCAGACTATTGTGAGTAGATATAGCTGGTGAGAGGGTGGTCTGGAGAGCCTGGTAGAAAGGAGGAGTTAGCCCAGCCTTCTAGGGTCACTTCTGAGTACCCTGGGCCCTGAACTTGGCAGAGCGATCTAGACCGGAACTGCCTTGCCAAGACATGGGATAACAGCCCACAGACAGCCTTAATCAAGGTATCAGCCACCTTGTCAGAGCTCCTGGAAAGGTTTCTCTGGCCTTCCAGGACATTCTCCAGGATGGCAGTGGTGCTGATGAGGGGATTGTCTGTGCCTCTAGTCGTTCATTTGTCCACTCCCCTGGGTTTGCATCCCCGTTCTTTCACTGCTTAGCTTTGGGATGGTGAACAATGCTCTTAACTTCTCTAAGGCTCAGTGTACTCATCTATAAAAAGGAAATAATAGCACTTATCTAGTGAATCAAGGAATGTATATAATGTGCTTAAAAGTACTTGGCACATTGTTAAATGTCAGCTATTATTATTGCTCTTAGCAAATATTGAATGATCATCTGTTGTGTGTGTTATGCAGTACACTTTGGTGCTTAGGAGCCTGGGGCTTTGGTGTCAGATGGTCTGAATTTGAATCCTAGCTTAACCATTTACCAGCTTTGTCCCCTTGGAAAAGTCACTTAGTCTGGCTGAGATTGAGTGTCCTCATCTGGAACAGGAATAATAATAGTCCCTACTTCAGAAGGTTGTTGTTGATGGTTACTCAGGCTAATCGAGTGTACTTGGCACAGTGCTGACATATGGCAAGGGCTCCAGGAATATTAGCAAGTAAGGGTCGGGCATGGCGGGTCCAATCATAAATGAGGCCACACTGCCCTGGGCGTCCTGGAGACCACATTTTGTCTGTGAGCTATTGTCTGGGCCCCTGACTTTTTCTATTGCTCAAGACCATGAATGGTCTTGACCTTTCACTTGAGTGGAGGATAAGTAAGGGCTTGCTTTAATTTCCCTGGCACTTTTAGTTGCCCACCTGCCTGGAGTGGGACTAAGATTTTCGCCTAACCCCTTCCCTGGGCAAGGGTGGGGAGAAAAGGTACTCCCTTGGGCAGGGGAGACAAATTAGAATCAGACCTCTACATTTCTGTATTTCTAAGTGTTTGTGGGTCTTGTTTGCTTGCTTGCTTTTAGTTTTGCTTGATTTCTCTCTGTAGGTTCCTTTCCAGCCTGATCTCAGATGAAAGAGGGCAAAGAAGACTCTACTCTCACCTTGGCTGGGCCACGAAGGGGCACCAGGTGTTATGGCAATCAGAGCTGCTAGCTCTAGGGCCTGAAGAAGCAGGCCCACAGGAGGAGCTCAGTGGCCGCCAGTGGCTAATTGGGGTCTCTTTGCTCATACCTAGCCTCTCTGCTTGGCTCCAAGAGAAAGGAAGCTACCCTTCAAACCCAGAGCCTAAGCCACAGCATTCTTCACCAAGCACTTTAGCCAATGGAACAGTCTGTAAACTCCCTTCAGGATTTGGAGTCCCATCTTCCTCCTGACCCACTCCACTCCTCAGAGACAAATAAGACATGGCTTATGCCTTCCAGGTGATCAAAGTCCAGTGGGGGAGACAGGCATGAAAGTAAAGAAGTGAAATATAGAGTGAGAGATGATATTAATAGATGTACCTACTGAGTGCAAGTAGGGACACAAAAGGAGTGGTCAGTTCGACCTGAGTAGTCGGGTAACACCAGTGCTTCAGCTAATTTGTAAATGTGGGCAAATGGGAAAGAAGAAAGCAGGAAGGGTATTTAAGGCAGGGAGAATAGCATATGCAAAAGCCTTGAAGGGTCAAACAACCTGGCACAGTTGGAGAACAAAAGTACAGGGGTTGGGTAGAGAGGTTACCTTTGAAGAGGCCAGTGGAAATGAACAAATAGTAAAAGGCCATATGATGTTGTGTTTTTATCCTGAAGGGCTTTAACAAGTGGAATGACTTGCATTATAGAAAAACAACTCTGAGGTTGATGAAGAGGATGGGGAAAGGGTACAGCCAAGAGAGCTAAAGGCTATATTGCTCATGAGAAGGCTGTTACAACTGTATAAATGAGAGAGAGAAGACCTGAGTTATGCAGTGGTGGTGGGGATATTGATGAGTGATACTGGACAGAGCTATACAAGGGAACTGACAGAATTTTATACCTGATTGGATGTGGGAGGTGATGAAGGAGAGGATACCTGGATGACCACCAGATTCTTGCCTTGGGTGAATGGTTGGAAGTGACAGAGATGGGGAATAGAAGAAAGAGGTGGAATAAGTTTGGGGAGAGTAAGATACTGAGTTCTGATTAGGACATGTACTTGGGGGTGGGGAAGATCTGGATTGCATCTTGGTAAAGATATCCAGGAAGTTAAGAGACTATTGAGAACAACTAAATCTCCATACATTTGGAAATTAAAATGTCTGTTAGGAAGTTGATAATACATGGGTGGCATTTAAGAGAGGTCTTGTCAGCGTATATGGATTTGAGAATTGCCAGCATATCAATGATAATTAAGGCCATGGGAAGTAAGTCAATTACTTGGGAAGACAGGTAAGTCCTTCCTAGGACTCTACTCTTGGCCCTTTTCTTAAAGGGCCAAGAGTAGAGTCCTAGGAAGAATCAACAATTAGAGGAGTGGTTTTCAAACTTGGCAGCACATTTGGATCATCCAGGAAATTTGAAAAACACTAGTGTCTTTCTACCCCAAGCCAACTAAATCTGAATCTCTGAGAGTGAGCTGGAGAAGTTCCCTGGGTGATTCTGATGATGGAATTGGGCAGAGATATTGTGAGGCAGGTACTATTATTAGAATTGCTATTTAAAATACAAGAAACTGAGGCACAGGGATGTTAAGTACTTGCCCAAAGTTACACAACTAGTAAGCAGAAACCTGGGTTCAAGCCCTCCCAGGCCACTGACGAGTCTGTGCTCCTAAACTAAGTTAGGCCGCCTCTCCTGCAGAGGCTGAATCAGGTTAGCCTGTCCATGGCTTTAGCCACTAGCTGGTCAGTATAACCTTCGAGGCTGGCAGCTCTCTTCTTCTCCTTTCCCTTCTTTCTGTCTCCCCCTTTCCTTTACTTCGTCACCAAGGCAGCTAGCTGCATCTTGCCTCCTGTCCTTCTCCTGGCTGATGGAGCTAGGTGGAGCTGGTTCTCCTCCCTCTCTCTGGGTGAGACAACACAGTATGGCCCTGAAAGGGTGGTGACAACTGTGGACACCTGACTAGTAGCCTCTTCATTTACCAGGTTGAACTGAGCACCCTGTTAACTCTTGATAGTCTGCGAAGTGGTGGGGAGTTGAGTTGATGCAGTAGAAAGAGAGTAGATGCAGAGACAGACCTTGAAGAGGAAAGAGACTGGAACTCCACATTCACATGGAGGGGATATGAGCATAATCAAACACCTAGGACACCCTCATGCGTGGCTCCTGTCTGACATCACCAAGCCCGGGAGAGAGCAGTCATTCTCAACCAGCCTGCATGTTAGAATGAGGGCGGGGAGGAAGGCTTCAGAAAACTCTGACACCCCAAAACAATTGGATCTGAATCTCTGGGTATGGGGCCCGGACATCTGTGGGTTTTGCAAGCTTCCCATGTGATTCTAAGATGTAATCAGAGTTGAGAACCACAACCTCAAGAAAAGAGTTCTTGCCGAAACCAGTTTGGCTCAGTGGATAGAGCGTCGGCCTGCGGACTGAAAGGTCCCGGGTTCGATTCTGGTCAAGGGCATGTACCTTGGTTGCAGGCGTATCCCCAGTGTGGGATGTGCAGGAGGCAGCTGGTCGATGTTTCTGCTCTCTCATTGACGTTTCTAGCTCTCTATCCCTCTCCCTTCCTCTCTGTGGAAAATCAATAAAATATATTTAAAAAAAAAAAAAAAAGAGTTCTGGATAAACTCTAAAAGACCCTGCTGCTAAACTTAGCTTTGTCATTTCCGAGCTGGTTGGTCTCGGGCAACCTCTTTGAGCCTCAGTTTTCTTATATCTGTAAAGTGGGGGTAGTAATCTTGACTCTGCCTTTATATAAGTTGTTGTGATGCTCAGGTAGATTGCTGGATGTGATCTATTTTGTTAATTAAATAGGGCAATTATATACAAGTGAGGTGGAATTAACCAATACAGACACTATAATACAAATAAGCACATGTGTTCACTTGGCATAGGTAAGTGCGCTTGAGTGAATACACACACACACACACACACACACACACACGCACACGTGTACACACACACACACACACACACACACACACACACACACATATACACACACCCCGGACAGCTACTGGTTGAGTTCTGAAAGCAGAGCTGCGGTTTTCTAAAGATGGCCTTTTATGTTCTGAGCCTTCAGAATATGCCATTAAAATATGGAGAGATGATCTGGTGTGTGTGTGTGTGTTTAAATGATTGCTAACGTGCGGCATCATTTGAGTCCGCCTGTCAGCCTATCAGAAACGTCATCTATAACCTTCACTGTTTGCAGTTTAATCTCCCCTGCCTCCCCGCGGGCCCTGTTCTGACATTTTAAACCCCATAAATGACAGTAGTGCTCTAAGCCATTTTGAAAAAAGGCAAGCATTTGGAAAAAACACACACACATAGAGACAATACCCCTAAAATTTCCCTTCCCCCGAACACATGTTCACTCACGCTCGTAAGTGGAAACACACACATGTTCTCCCCCTTACTGGCCAATTTGGGAGAAATCACAAATACTGGCTAACATAAGTGCACATGTGTGGCGGCAGGACAAAGATGTATGAACGCACAGCCCTGTATCTGGTGCCCGGGCATGTGCTCCAGCATACACTGGACACACCTTTCTGCTCCCACCCTCACGTCCCATCCATTCTTCTGCTCATTGGCCTTGAAAGAGAATGGAAAAATCCTGGGTTCTTAGAGGGCTGGTGCTGCAAGCAATACGGTAACATGGAAGGCTCCCCAAATCTTTGAGTTTAGGGTCCAGAATGGATGTACATTAACAGGCTCTTAGAAAGCCCATGGGTAGAAGCGGGTAACGGGCAAACTGCTTTCCACCCTACCAGCAACCAGATAGCTCACCATATTTGGGGAAGTAGAATGAAAAAAGAAAACCCAGAGGTAGTTATTAAAGAGATGAGCATGTGAGTATAGGAAGACACGGTGTGAGATAGTGACAGTAAGCCCCGTAAAGGAGGGACCTATCAGCTCCTGGCTTTATCCCTAGGGCCCGGCACAGGGTCTACAGCATGCCAGAGACTCATCAACACTTTTTGAGTTAATGACTGAAAGAATATTTAAGCTCTAGGAGAAGTAAGTGGAAAGGAGAGAGAAAAAAAGGAGAGAGAAAGAGAGAGAGAGAGAGAGAGAGAGTTTCTTAGAAGAGATGACCCAATCTGGGACTTGAAAAGAGGGGCCCCCATCACCTCTGATACCTATTTGTTCCCGAGTCAATGGCTGACTTTTCCTGCTTCGGACTACCTCTGACTTTGCAGCAAGACCTCCCCACTCAAAGATAAGACAGACTCCCAGAGAAAGTGGGAAATAATAGCATCGGTGAATTAGGGTTACCTTTGTGCAGTCCTGGGTCATTTTCCTGAGCTGGCAAACGTTCCTTCTTGGCTGCAAGGCCTGTGTGCTAGCAGAAGGCAGTCCGGCCTCTGGGCGGCCCTGCTTGATTCTGAGGGCCTCTGTGGACTCTCTGAGGCAGGGCTGACTCCTCCCACCGCTTCAAGTCATCATGTACTTTAAGGAACTTGTTTCCGGGGCAACCAATTAGTGTCAGCAAGTGAGGGCTGTGATGTCAGCATGGGGGTGGGGTGAGAGAGCTCCATTCCCCACATTTCTGGCCTCCTGCTCAGGGTCTTCAGCCTTGCAGGGAAAGCTCCAGAAGAGATGCAGAAACTGCATCCCTGAGGAGCACAGGTTCTAGATTAGGGTCCAAGAGCAGGGACTGGGCGGTAGAGCTGATTCACCCGGCAGTGTCCCTCTCTGCCAGTCCACTCCAAAATGCTGACCAGGCTGTGGGGCCAGTAGTGGACAGAGTGAGCACTCACAGAAGGGTAACAGTAGTAGGAGACCATTGCCCATGCCCCTCCCTATCTTCTAGGAAAGAGGGATCCTTGGCTTTTTTGTTTTTATTTTGGGGACCTAGAAACAAGGTACAGGAGGAAGCCTTGGCTCAAAGGGGAAGAGGCTCTGTTCTCAGGCCTCTCTTGAGACCTGTTGCTCCCCCCTCCTCCGAAGGCTGCATGCTGCAGTCTGTGGGAGGAAAGTACCTGTTTTAAGTTAAGGGGGAAGGAACCCAGCTCGGAAGGCATCCTGAGAGTGTAGGAGAGATCATCCAATGGGTACTTGGCTCAGTTATTCTTGGAGCAGAGACTAAGATGTGGGTAACAGAACTCCAGAACTTTGAACCCCTAGATCAGCGATTTTCAACCTTGTTCATCTCATGGTACACATAAACTGGGTACTAAAATTCTGCAGCGCACCAAAAATCAAACAAACAATAACACATTTTTTTTTGCTGATCTGACAAAAAAAAATAGGTATAATTTTGATTGATTTACAAGAACAACAACAACAAGACATAGGTACCCTTTTTGCTCCAAAGTGACTTTTTAAAAAATCAGGTGCCTATACTTTATACATAAGGATTTTTGATACCAAGAATTAACAGCCAAGACCAGTTTGGCTCACTGGATAGAGCGTTGGCCTGCGGACTGAAAGGTCCTGGGTTCGATTCCGGTCAAGGGCATGTACCTTGGTTGCGGGTACATCTCCAGTAGGGGGTATGCAAGAGGCAGCTAATCGATGTTTCTCTCTCATCGATGTTTCTAACTCTCTATCCCTCTCTCTTCCTCTCTGTAAAAAATCAATAAAATACATTTTTTAAAAAGAATTAACCAATCAGATAAAATCTGATTATGCAACATGACCAATACGATTCAACTCTATTATATTATCTATATACGTATGGTTCAAGATAGGGCATTCACACCGGATGACTATTGTTGTGTTGGCTGTTGTCATTTTTAAAAATTATTATTATTTGACAAGTTAAGGAAAAAGAGGTCAGTACCCCTGACTAAATAGTCAGATATTGCATGTTTTAAATTTTTTTGTATCACACTGGTTGAAAATTGCTGCCTTAGGGCCAGGTGGCTCAGTTGGTTAGAGCATCATCTTGGAGACCATGGCTGGACTTCCTGACGGGTAGCCTGGCCAATTTGGGAAGGTCATTTTAACCAGAAGATAAAAGGCAGAACGCAACGAACTTTGTCCTTAGAAGAAAAAGAAGGCTGGGCACTCATTTACTGGACTTCCTGACCAGAGTGTGCTAAACATCACACCAGCTGGGCAGGCCCTGCTGTGAAGACAGCGGAAGAGGACACGATGATGATGATTATGATGATAAACAGCAGCAGCTATTCTTCTCACTGCATGTTACTTTACAGAACATCCTCACAGCAGCCCAACCGGTAGGTAGGGCAGGCATTGTCTGCAGGTTGGGTCTGGAAGCAGACGCTGAGATAAAAAAGAGTATTATGCAAGAGCTATATGGGGCATGCCCTTGGGATCAGCACCAAGAGCAAGGTGATGATCTCAGAAAGACAGACCTGGCCAGAAGGAAAAGTTGGGCTGTGTTATAGTATCCAAAAAGGTCTTAGCCAACCACAATGGGGCTGTAAGGCTGCGGGGGGGCGGGGGGGGGTCCTTTTGAACAGTTGCAGTTGGGGAGAGGTTCTGAAGGCCCAGGGAAGGGGCATGGCCTTAGGCAAGGCAGCGCTCTGCTGCAGAGACAAATCCAACAAAGCCTGACAGGTCAGGACAACAGCCGGGAACGTCCCTCAGGACCAAGGGGAGCCGGCATTGCACCGCGGCCCCCAACACAGCAATTGTCACTCTCCTTTTGAAGATGAGGAGATTGGAGTTCAGATGGATGTGGTGACCTGCCTCCTCACACAGTTATCATACAAGCAGCATTAAACTTTCAGCATCGAAGACAGTTTTGGCTTCACAGTGAAGGGCTTTGTGTGACACTCATCCCCAGTGTGGCTGCCTGAATAAGTCATTAAGGAAAACCCTTGACCCGGGCTCCACGGAGGACAGGCAGTTTGAGCCGAGGTTGCCCTGGGTGGGGGGTTGAGTAGGGAATCTCAGTGCATTATCCCCGTAAGAGAGTCAGGCTACAGAGACCCTGGGCCAGGCCTTTGCCAGTCCTACCAAGGTCCAGGGAGCCTCCTCCTCTTTTGGAAAGTGGAAACTACGGCCTTAATCCCTCTCAGCTCAGAGGCCTCAAAGCTGGCTGATCTAGGTCACTAGAGAGATTTTCCTGACAGATGTGTTGGATGGACCAAAAGATAAGTGGCGTTGGGGAGATTATTCTGTCTGTCTGATGCTGGCCCCACAGCCCCAAAGGAAGAACCTTTGGGAGCTTCTGGAAGGGGGTAGAGCCATCCACAGGGGTCCAGCAATGATGTCCTTGGCTAGCCTCAGGGGCAACCAGCTGCCTGGGGAAGAAGGCCTGATAGAAGATACTTGCTGAGGGATTGACAGAGGGGAGGGAAGGTGTGGACAAGGTGACAGAAGGTGAGAAATATCAAGGTGGAGGCCAAGAGAACAGGGTTGAGGTTGGCTCTCTCAGAACCAGCCACTCCCACAGAAACAAACCGAAGTCTGGGCTTGCTTGTAGGCTGCTGGGCTGGGCCATCAAAGAATTTTGGAAGTTACTGAAGAGCGTCATGTATTTGGGGTGGGGTGGGGGCCATAGCATGAGCAGATGAGTGTGGGAAATGAAGTAAAGAGAATCCATGCCCCTCCCTCACCTTCACATTGCAATGGCTAGGTCCACAGGCTGGGAGAGACAATGGTTGTTGCTTTCATCCCTCTCCAGAGTCCCTGGCTAGGCGGCGGGAAAGAGCTGAGCTGCCACCGGGAAAGGACCCAGAGATGCAAGAGGCAAAGGGACAGGAACCCAAGGGCAGCTCTGGACTCTTTGCTAGGGAGACTCAGAGGGTCTACCAGCCCCTACCCAGTTCCCCCTGTGCCCTGAGGGCAATGGGCACGTGCCCCTGGGACCAGTGCCTTCTCCCTTTTCTGGGGGGCAAGACTGAGTGGCCACAGCTTCTATCCAGGAGACTGATCAGAATGGAATTTGTTGCTGGTTTTTTGTTGTTTTTTTTTAAACTCTGCCACCTTGCCCCTCCCCACTTGCATATTTGCCTTCATGACCTTGTGACTCCACCGTTAGGTCTCCTTTCTTCTTGCTTCAAGAAAAAGCCAGGCGGGGAGGGATGGGGACCAGGGAGGGAGGCGAGGCGGTGGAGAGGCTGAGCCAATCGCGGGTCTGCAAGGTGCAAAGCAATCAGCGGAGCCGCTGGTGAGCGGGGTCACTCAGTAGTGTGCACATCAGGGTGAAATCCTTTCAGCTCTTCGCCAAACCCCTAGTGAAAGACAATCAGGCTCGCTGTCACCGAGCTAATTCTGTCTATATAAAAGCAGTAATGAAATTCACGGCAGGATTACCCTCTCCATCCAATGGGCCAGCGTCGTGGTGACATATCTCTCTTATTGCCCGAATGTAACACACCATCTAATTTACGTCGTGTAGCGAGCAGGAATGAAATGTTCATAAAGAATTGCTGCATCTCGTCACCTTAACTGCGGCCTGGGGCTCTGAGGCATCTGTCAGGGAGAGGAGCAGGAGGAGGGAGGGAGGGCGGGGCTCGGGAAGCAGCAGCCAGGGGCAGGGGTTCTGGGGGGTTGTTGTTTCTTAATAGGGTGAAGTGGAGGCGGAGGGAGGCAGGGGCTGGGGCAGGGTGGAGAGAGGAGTGGGATTGGGGGGCACGGAGGGCTTTGGGGACGCAAGGATAAATAAGGCTAGGCTGAAGTGGTCTGGAGGGAGCATTTGGAAGCCTGTGTGAGTCTGGGGAGCCAGAGAGTCTGAGAATATGCGTGTTTGGGTTTGGGTGAGTTTGGGAGGATAAATGAGTGCTGAAGAGGCAAGGGCCTTGGTTGGGGAAATGACTCTCTAGGTTCTGTCAGATACCACGGGGGCCCCTGGAAGTCTCTCTCAGTCTCTGGAAGTGGAAATCTATCTAGTACATCTCAAGGCGATGGGAACCAAACTCTCCAGAGGACCGGAAAGGAGACCTTTTATGGAGGTGACAGACACTAGGAGCAAGTTCTACAAACATAGGAGTTATTCATGGGTGCTTCTGCTCCCTCATCTGACACTGCAGGACCCGGCCATCAGAGAGCCCTTTCACCTCCACTCTAAAGCTTCTCACTCGTCTTGTTCTATCTCCGCTACCTGAGACCAAGGCCACACCATATGTTGCATAGGTAACTCCACACGCTCCTGACTGGTCTCTCCATGTGTCTGTCCTCTTGCCGTCCCAACTCAGCCAGGTGGTGGCCATGTTGCTCAACTTGACACCCTGTGATGGTGCCCTCTTGCTCTTAGGATAAAGACCAGAACCCATCTCTCTAACGTCTCTGCTCCACTTTCCCAAATGGAAATTGTTCTCCAGCCATCGTGGCCTTTTCCTGTTGTCTGGATGTGCTGTGTTCTAACAGCCACTGGAGCTGTGCATACAGGGTTTCCTGTCCTTGGAAGACTCCACCCCAACATGGCCTCAACTCCTGCTCCCACTTCCGATGTCAGCTGACATGTTGCATCCCAGGGGGAAGCTTCCGTTAGTTCTCCTCGGTGTGCTGTTTTAGCATCGTTTACTTCCTTGTATGAGACAGGCCACACGTTGTAAGGATATGTTTCCTTTTGTGATGATTTCGTTACAGCCGGTTATTCTCCACTGGACTCTGAGCTCCACGATGGCAGGGGCCATGTCCATTTTGCTCCCCGTTGTTTCTCTAGTACTTGGTACAGTCCCCGGGGACATGGTAGGTGCTTGGTGAATGTTCACTGAAGCAATGAGGAGGCTGCACAACCATTAGAAACCCTGATCCTTCCTTGTTTCATTCATTCATCAAACATGAACTGAATGCCTCCTGTGTACCGGGCACTGTCAGAAACACTGTGGCCATAATGCTAAACAAGTGAAGACTCAATCCTTGTCCTTGAGTCCTTGCCCTCTCACAGTGCAGGGAGGGAGGCAGACAAGCAAATAAGGCCACGGTCGTGCTAAACCAGACCTGTGCTGCTTCCCTCCAGAGAAGACCCACAGCCCAGGGCCCTCTGTCAGGGTCACCTATGAGACATGGCTGGCCTTCTAAGGCCATACAAGTTTCCCTAAGATCTAGTTCAGCCACCTTTAGGGGAAAATTAGCAAAAGAAAGGGACTTTATTAAAAGACCCATCATTGGAATTCTCTTGCTAGTGAACAAGAAGCATTAATTGAGAATCAGCTATGTGTCAAGCACTTAGTCTCATGTAATCCTCACAACTGTGACATCTCAGTATAATGATCCCTGTTTTATAGATGAAGAAACGTATGCAAACTGAATTTAAATAGCTTGCTCAGAAAAGGTCATGCACCTGGCCCACAATAGATGCTCAATAAATATTTACTGAGTGGATGAATAAATGAGAAGCTAATAAGTAGAGAGGACAGGAATCAAACCTAGACTTTCTGGCTTCAAAGCCCCTGATCTTTCTACTATGTATTTCAGGAAACTATTTTTGGACTCTCGGGGTCTGGTCAGAATTAGAGAAATAACCAGTGGTTTGATTCAGGATCCATGCTTCCCCCTAACCCAGACCCTCATCTTTCCACCTATAACCTTCCCACAGATGTATGTGACATCACAGACCCCAGGCCTGGCCAGGGCAGGAAGATTTGGGTTAGGGAAGACCATCTGGGGAGATGCCTACAAGCCAAACCCTTCCCAATCCTATTCTGTCCTTCTTCCAACACCCCAGGCTTGGGTTAGCTTATCAAGAACTCAGGGAAGGGGTCTTCTGGGAGAGAGAAAATCAGTCCCATGTATAGAATCAGCCACATCTTGTAATAAGTCCTTTGTGCCTAAGATATGTGGTTCTTTCTCATGAGTTCAGGGATATTTATTTACCACATGATATACAGTATATCCATGTGTGCATGTTATGTTGACGTGTGTTCAAGTATGTTTACACATGTATCAATAAACTCATTCTTTCATTAGCTTTTTAAAAATATATATATTTTATTGATTTTTTCAGAGAAGAAGAGAGAGGGGTAGAGAGTTAGAAACATAGATGAGAGAGAATCATCAATTAGCTGCCTCTTGCACACCCCTCACTGGGGATGTGCCTGCAACCAAGGTATATACCCTTGACCAGAATCGAACCCGGGACCTTTCAGTCCGCAGGCTGACGCTCTATCCATTGAGCCAAACCAGTTTCGGCTTTCATTAGCTTTCATATATCCCGGTGGTTTATATTCTGTGTATACAGACACCTGAGTCTGCACCCTGAGGTTCCCTCCCCCACCGATATGTATGGATATGTGTCCCTGTAGTTTCCTTTTCCTCTTGCTGTTATCCTCCACTCCTAGAAACTACACGTGACCTTCCCACTAATGCTGGCAGGCCATAGAGTTGGACTGTGTACCATGTGCTTCTTCTTATTTTTGAGAAACATTCTACTCCCTGGCAGTGGGTAACTTTCTCTTTATCAAAGAGCTAATGCATAGATCTATCATCAAAGAGATAATATATTCCTGGCATATAGTCATCTCTCAGTTCATGTTAGCTGTTAACATTATTATAGCTCATTCATCCTCCCTGGCCAGAGGGCGTCCCTCCTTCCCCCCACAGCCCTTCTAGGCCTGGAAGTACAAGTACCCATGTCCACTCCTGCCAGGGAGCTTTGTGAGGCTTGGTGCACTCACCAGGATCCCCTGGGGTTAGAGGGCTCCAGGCCATTGTCATCTATATCTCTCAGTGGGACAAAAGTCTCACACACCCCAGGCAGGCAGGACTCACTCCTATTTTTTACACCCCATAAAATAAGTCTCAGGAGTCTTTGCATCCAAAACCTTAAACTTCTGAGACATAGATTCTTTCCTAAACCCATCCTTCTGCAGCTGACACCTTTTTTTCTGATGTCAGACCTGAGGCCAGACCAGCCGTGGGCAAACTACGGCCCTCAGGCCGGATTCGGCCCGTTCGGCTGTTCTATCCGGCCTGCGAAGCCGGAAGAGGGGAGGGTTCTCTTGCTCTCCCCTCCGCTCCTTCACCAGCAGCCCAAGATGAGAGTGCCAGCATGGTCAGGTTGCTTTTGTTCCGGCCCTCCGGTCCAGTTTAAGAACCCATTGTGGCCCTCGAGTCAAAAAGTTTGCCCACCCCTGGGCCAGACCCACTGGCCGATACCCACCAGAGAAGAGCAGTTTCAGTCAGGACACCTGATAATCCTAACGTACTTCTTTTGGCCCAAGTGACCCACCCTCCTAGCTAGTGATTGGTTTTGTGGCTCTGCCAGGAGCTGACATTCTAAACCAGACCCACTTCTTCAGGTGAAGTGGGATGGATGCGGAGCATTCAGTGAGCAGGAGCAGGGGAGGGGAGAAATGAGAGAGGGGGCACACAATTGTAGCAAGGAGTCAAAATTCTCCAGACAATATCTGTCCTTAAATTGGCATCAGATATTCTTTTCTGGGCCGGTGGAAACCCAAGAGTCTGTGCCTAGAGGTGCATTAAGATTGAGTTTTGGCTTGACCGTCTTTGGGCAGGCAGGAGGGGGATGGGAAATTTCTATGGCCCAAATAAACCAGAAGAGGTTGGAGATGGATTAAAAACTGGAATCCAATCCTGTCAATGTGTTTATTTGATTTCCACACGTTCCTATCTCCTTTATTCCCAGTCCCCTCTCCCCTTCCCCCAGGCTGACATACATGATACCCTGACGGCTATTTCAGCTGCAACCTTATCCATCCAGGGAAGCCTGAGCTCCCCAGCTGCTGGCCGGCTCTGATCCCCTAAACCCAGAGGGACCAACTGGCCAGAGTTCTCAGGGATGGCAGATCCCAAGTGCAAAGTTGGCTTCTGCTTCCAGCAGGCTCTGATCTTATCCAGATCACTTCTTAACTTTTCCGTGTATTAATCTTAATGGTAGCCTCCTGTTCCCCCTTCACATACACCACCCCAGATGATAATATGAGTCATCCTGAATTTCTTAAAAAAAAAAAAAAAAACTATTGTAGAAATTCACCTTCCCATTTTCCATCATAATTACCAGATCGGAATATAGTTTCCAGGAGGATTAGTTTGGCCTTGGGTGGGCCAGTGCTCTTCACTGCTGGCCAGGACAGCTGTTCAGTCATCGGCCAGCAGGGCAGGGTGAGAGTAGGTCAGTGCGGCTCAGCCCCGCTGCTAAGTGTGTGATCTGCTATGATAACAGCAAAAATAATTTTCCAGCCTCCTGGCTTGTCTGAGGGCTTTGTGAGTGCCTACAGACACAAGATGGTTTAAAACTGTATCAGCAGAAAGCAACCATCAGCATCCAGCCTCCTTGGAGTTCAGTGTGATGGTGAGAGGATGTCTAGCGCGTAGGTAGAAATGAAAGGCCCTCAAAATGGAGACTAATTGATGATTTGAATAGATGGGCATACATTCCTGTTAAATAAGGCTCAGTCCCCTTGCTCTCCAGACCCATCTAAAGCCAGGAATTTGGTTTGGTGGTCATTACCTGCTCGATGTCATTAAATTTCCTGGTAATCGGCAGGGATATGTAATTATGCCGTAGTTAGTGATTGTTCACTAAGTAAACCCTTGGTGTAGTTACCATGTAAGTCAACGGTATTTACAGGATATTTTTTCTGCCTGTAACTCAAAGCCTTACCGAAACAAATTGGAATTGCCTTCTGGAGGCCGTTGTTATAAATTACAGACCCAACATCTGTCCACATCTGCAATGTCTAGACAGCCTGTCTCAGCTACAAGAGAGGAGAGAGATGAACGGGGGAAAACGAGGGAGACGTGAGGAGTGGCAGAGGGAAATCTCAGGTTCATGCAATTTTTCTCTTCAGGGGTTTGCCTAAATGAATCATGTGCTCACTTCTGAAATGGACCTGAGTCTTCAGCAGCCCTATGCCAAGCTCTGAAGAGTTCAGGGCCCGATCATTACCCTGTGTTGATGTGTTGGCAATACGGCCACTTCTGTTGGGCCACATCTCTGCCCTGACCGGCTCTCAGAGGTCACAGTGGGGCCTGGAAGATGGAGTTACAAATACAGACACTGACTACAGCCACATCCAGAGAGTTGGCTGCTTCTCCAAATTCCCTCCATCTCATTTCCCGATGCTCCCTGCCTCTCACCCCGACCTGGCTCAGTTTTTGGGGGGTGAGGCATTCGTTTGCCTGCCTTTCCTGTGGTCCCTCTCCTGCACCCACGATAAGGAGCCTGCCCGTCAGCTGAGTGATTGTATTTTTTTACAGTTCCTAGCACAAACCTTCTCATTTATATGTAAAGCAGCCATTAGTCATAGCTCCGTTCCCACACACTGCCTGATGTACAATCACATTTTGCAGCGGATGAATCTTTCCACACAGCTGCTCTGCTATGAATAATCCGTCTCCAGGCCCATAAATCAGAAAAAAATCATGCACCTCGTTCGCCTGATCCTTACACAAAGTCATATATTTTACATGAGGACGAGCTAAATATTCATGAGTCTTAAAGGCTTTTTTCACAGGCACTTGTTGGGGTTGTCTTCTTACTATTGTGGGGGTACTAAGGTTGTATTTGGAACTAGGGATTTTAGAGAGGAAGAGGAGGAAGGACGGAATATGTGTGTCTCTATGTGGGTGACTGTGTGTGTATGTGTGTGTGTGTGTGTGTGAGAGAGAGAGAGAGAGAGAGAGAGAGAGAGAGAGAGAGAGAGATTGAGATTCCAAGCTTATCTTTTAGACTAGGAGTCAGGTGGGACAAAGGATGCATATTTGAGGTCTTAAAAATGTGATAAATACTTGCTTACCTGAGCTTCCCTCCTGCTCAGCCATGGATATTGCCTCCCTGACTTTCAAGGTCATTACATGAACCTTTGCCGTCCGACCTGTGCAGCGATGATTTTGGCCCTTCTCCAGGTATGGAGGTGCCTGGGAGCCCCACCCTCATTCGACAAAACCAGAATTTGAAGGGAGGGAGGGGGAACTAGGAAATGAGCTGATACAAAGGAAATCTAATCTGATGCTAACAAAGCCTCTAACCTACACACAACTTCAGGCTCCAGGGGCTTCCTGGAATCTTATTTATGCCCCATTCTGGTTCCAGAGAACATTCAAGGCGGCTTTCTTCACCCTTGCCTTTTTCTCTGTCCCCTGCCTATCTCCTTCCACTCACCCTCTTAGCTTCCCACGCCCTGATCACCGCACTCTCCTCTGTCTGAGGTGTCTGCTCAGGTGGCCCAAGTGCCCTGCCAGGAATCCTCTGCCTGCACCCCTCCTTGAACTCTCTCTTCCCCCAAATGCAAAACTGAACCCCTCCGAGAAGACTCATTTCACTAAATAGAGGAGAGGGAGTTACTGGCTTTGCTCTGTAAGCCTCCCCTCCCCCGCCCCCTCTTCCCTAGCTAAGCACTCATCACACCAACCCCTCTGCTGGCAGGTGCTTTTTCATTTTATTCTGGCATTCGCTCAGCATTTGTCTGTGTGTTCACTGGCGCTATCTGTCTGACTCATTAATGCCATGGTCTGCGGTGATGATGATGATGTGCCCTCACTCCCCGTGGAAGGGCAGGACATTCTTCTTCCTGGATTCACTGACAAGATTAAGAACAGCCGAAACTGGTTTGGCTCAGTGGATAGAGTGTTGGTCTGCGGACTGAGGGGTCCCGGGTTCGATTCCGGTCAAGGGCATGTACATAGGTTGCGGGCACATCCCCAGTGAGGGGTGTGCAGGAGGCAGCTGGTCGATGTATCTCTCTCTCATTGATGTTTCTAGCTCTCTTTCCCTCTCCCTTCCTCTCTGTGAAAAATCAATTAAAAAAAAAAGATTAAGGACATATTTCTAGGTAGAGATTTTTGGATTTAACTTTATAACTAGAAACACACATAAGCCCTCAGACCCTTTTAATCACTTAGTGGATAATGACAGTGCCTTGGGTTCCTATGAAGAATTGTTCACCAATGAAGAACGGTAGCAAAACTGCAGTAGCGCCTCCCATGGGAAAATCACTTCTCTCTAATAGATGGGCAAACTGAGGCATAACCTTGGCAAAGCACTTTCTCAGAGCAAATCAAGAGGAGCTGACACGCCGGAACTGGTTTGGCTCAGTGGATAGAGCGTCGGACTGTGGACTGAAGGGTCCCGGGTTTGATTCCGGTCAAGGGCATGTACCATGGTTGCGGGCACATCCCCAGTAGGGGGTGTGCAAGAGGCAGCTGATAGATGTTTCTCTCTCATTGATGTTTCTAACTCTCTATCCCTCTCTCTTCCTCTCTGTAAAAAAATCAATAAAATATATTTAAAAAAAAAAAAAGAGGAGCTGACAGGAAGCTGCGATTACATCGGAGTTAACTTTTGCCATTTTGACTCAGGGCATCAAGTTGTTTCCATCAACTACCCCCCCACCCCCACCCCCAGGGCCAAAGGTCAGAACTCAAAAAGCCTCTTCTCATTTCTCTGAGTCCCTCAGGTTGACCTACGCTGCTGGCCCTGCTTCTCCCCGCTCTCAGCCCACTCCTGTAACGTTCAGAAAAAATTAAGTAAAAAAAAAAAAAACCCCGCCAGAGAGGAGGAAAAAGTCCAAACAATCACAGATGGCAGGCTCGCAAATTTAATTTAAAATCATTCTTTATTATCCAAAAATATTAAAATTAAAGCTAGAATGCCCAGAGGAAAACACAGATTAAAACCCCCTATGTTTCACAGCCTCTTCCTCAGGGGGTCCCAAAAACACTGAGTGAGAATGCTTTGAAAAGAAAGCAGGAGCGCAGGAGTAAAGAGCCAGCTGTAGATCACTGAGCCAAACACTTGGTGACTGACCCAATCAGCTTCCCTTAAAGCCAAACACCAACTGTTTCATATGCAATTAATGACTGCCCTGGCAAATGCAAGTGCATCAAGTCATCACGGGCATCTCTGAATGAGAAGACACACAGCAGTCACAGGTAGCTCGTCCCTGGCATCTACATAATGATATTACCAGGCTAATCTAGGCTCAGAGATTTAATTCTGCAAAACACCATGCACTAAATATTTATATTCATAAAAGGGCTAAGGGGAAAAAAGTAAAAGCTCACATGCTGCCTCTCAGCTCCCTGTTTGTCTGGAATAGGCTGCTGTCTCATTTACCAGGGTATATGCTTGGGGGTCAAAGACATCACTCAAGTGTCAGTAGAACCCCAGTATTTCTGGCCCTCAACTTCACCCTTTAAAAAGGATTCATTCGTCAGCCCAGAGACTGAAGGATCCCGGGTTTGATTTAGGTCAAGGGCACATGCCCAGGTTGTGGGCTCCATCCCCAGTGGGGGGCGTGCAGGAGGCAGCCCATCAATGATTCTTGTCATTAATGTTTCTGTCTCTCTCTCCTTCTTCCTTCCTCTCTGAAATTAATAAAAATATATTTAAAAAATAAAAAGTAGCCCTAGCCGAAACCGGTTTGGCTCAGTGGTAGAGCGTCGGTCTGCGGACTGAAGGGTCCCGGGTTTGATTCCAGCCAAGGGCATGTACATTGGTTGCGGGCACATCCCTGGAGGGGGGTGTGCAAGAGGCAGCTGGTCGATGTTTCTCTCTCATCGATGTTTCTAGCTCTCTATCTCTCTCCCTTCCTCTCTTTAAAATATCAATAAAATATATTTTTTTAAAAAAGTAACCCTAGCTAGTTTGGCTCAGTGTATAGAGCATCGGCCAGCAGACTGAAGGGTCCCGGGTTTTGATTCCAGTCAAGAGCATGTACCTTGGTTGCGGGCACATCCCCAGTGGGAGGTGTGCGGGAGGCAGCTGATTGATGTTTCTCTCTCATCAATGTTTCTAACTATCATTCTCCCTTCCTCTCTGTAAAAAAAAATCAATAAAATATATTTTAAAAAAATAAATGAAAAGTAAAAAGGGCTCGCCGAAACCGGTTTGGCTCAGTGGTAGAGCATCGGTCTGCGGACTGAAAGGTCCCAGGTTTGATTCCGGTCAAGGGCATGTACATTGGTTGCGGGCACATCCCCGGTAGGGGGTGTGCAGGAGGCAGCTGGTCGATGTTTCTCTCTCATCGATGTTTCTAGCTCTCTATCTCTCTCCCTTCCTCTCTGTAAAAAATCAATAAAATATATATTTAAAAATAAAAAGAAAAGTAAAAAGGGCTCATTGCTGGATTGGGTATTTAGAGGTACCAAAGAGAAGGCAAAGCCCCTTTCTTCTCTGAAGATGCCAATGCAGAAAAGGAGGCCCCCTCACATGTCAAAACTAAGAAAGAGGCAGTGGAATGGATGAGAATGTCTGTTTCCCATTCTTTGGTGCCAAAAATCCAAGTCCAAAGAGGACCAGAGACTGTTAGAGGCATCCTTTAAATCAGTGGTGGGCAAACTTTTTGACTAGAGGGCCACAATGGGCTCTTTTTTTTAATTTTTAATTTTTTTAATTTATTAAGGTATTATATGTGTACATAGCTTACCATTGCCCCCCCCTCCCCTGCCACCTTCCATTCTTGCCCTCCCTCCCCAGAGTTCTGTGTTCCTTGGTTGTACTTATATGCATGCATACCAGTCCTTCGGTTGTTCTCCTATCTCCTCCCAGGTCTCCTTCCCCTCCCCTCTGTCATTTGACAATCTGCTTGTTTTATGGTGACTATCTCAGAATCACATGAATAGAATCTGCTCCTCATTTGGCAGTCTGCTTGTTTTATGGTGACTATCTCAGGACCACATGAATAGAATCCGCTTCTCCTCTGGTTCACACCGCCCCTCCCCCCGGGTCCCACTGCTTCCCCGGGGCACACGGCTCACCCGGGGCACACGGCACCCTGGGACACATGGCTCACCTGGGGCCACAATGGGTTCTTAAACTGGACCGGAGGGCCAGAACAAAAGCAACCTGACCATGCTGGCACTCTCATCTTGGGCTTCTGGTGAAGGAGCGGAGGGGAGAGCAAGAGAACCCTCTGCTCTTTTGGCTCCGTGGGCCGGATAGAACAGCCAAATGGGCCGGACCCGGCCCGCGGGCCGTAGTTTGCCCACGGCTGCTTTAAATTCTCAATTATACATACAAGTCTGATTCCTGGTGCTGCCATGCTTTTCACTATAAAACTGAAGAAGAGGGACTCTTTAAAGAATCATAAAAAATAATTGTGATAGAATGAACATGTGTTTTCTTAGGCCCATGGGTTTGTCTCTACTGAAGCCTAGATGTTCTCATTGTAACACACTGCTGGGCCTGAGCACCTCCAGCATGTGAGGCACAAAACCTAACCCGGGTTGGCCTACCGCCTCTCCCAATGAGGTTGCCGGGATCATTTCTGTATCTGTCCTGGAGACTGCCTTCCTCTCCCCAGTGGTATCTCCAGCCCAGTTCTTCCGGTTCAGCCCCCTCTGCCCTTTTTCTCTTCATGGCAGAAAAATGCAGAGGATGAAGCCTGTTTGTTCCCTGTGTGGACCATGACTTGGAACCTTTGGCAATTTTTCCAGGGCTCTGCGTATTATAATCAAGATGGGATCAGCTGCCGAAACCGGTTTGGCTCAGTGGTAGAGCGTCGGTCTGCGGACTAAAGGGTCCCGGGTTCGATTTCAGTCAAGGGCGTGTACATTGGTTGCGGGCAAATCCCCGGTAGGGGGTGTGCAAGAGGCTCTATCTCTCTCCCTTCCTCTCTGTAAAATATCAATAAAATATATATTTTAAAAAAAAGATGGGTGAGCCGAGTGTCCCACGGGTCCGAGTGGCCCGGGTGAGCCGAGTGTCCCATGGGGCCGAGTGCCCAGGGTGAGCCGAGTGTCCCATGGGGCCGAGTGCCCCGGGTGAGCCGAGTGTCCCAGGGGGCCGAGTGCCCCGGGTGAGCCGTGTGTCCCAGGGGAAGCAGTGGGACCCAGGGAAAGGGACGGTGAAAACCAGAGGAGGAGCGGACTCTATTCATATGGTCCTGAGATAGTCACCATAAAACAAGCAGACTGCCAAATGACAGCGGGGAGGGGAAGGAGACCTGGGGGGAGATAGGAGAACAACCGAGGGACTGGTATGCATGAACATAAATACAACCAATGAACACAGAACTCTGGGGAGGGAGGGCATAAATGGGAGGTGGGGGGGGGGGGGCAATGGTAAACTATGTACACAGAAAATACCTTAATAAAATTTAAAAAAAATTTAAAAAAAGATAAAAAAAAATAAATAAAAAAAAGATGGGATCAGCTAATAAAATTACATTGGTTACAATCCAAAAAGATTAGTCAGCCTTTAGGGTTTCATGGCTAAGCATTACACTTTTCAGTTTTCCTACAATTAAGCTAACAACAAATAATATTGACCAATAAACTGCCAGATCTGCTAGCTGAAGTCCTGCTGTGGAAGGGGAGGATTGTCCCACAGTTGAGTGATTGTCCAGCCATTGCCTGATCATCAGGCCCAGCCTGTGAGTTCGAGCACAATGGAGCATCATCACTCGGGCCTCACGGGTGCAGGGGTGATGAGGAATGGTTGCTGGCTTTGCTCCCCCAAAATAAAAAATAAATAAAAAATAGAACATTAAAATCCTGACTCTTGACCTCCTGCTACCTCTAAGAAATTTTACGGGTTTCCACTGATTTCTCAATCTCCTGCTAGAGAAAGTCCAGGATAAGGAGACCTATATTCTCATGAGGCACAACTATTTAAACTCATTAACCAATTTGGAGTCACAAATCCAGGGCCTAAAATAAATGAGACCTATTGCTAATAAAATTTTGGGGTGGGAAAGACCAAGAGTCTTAATGGAAAACTCCCATACAGACGCTGACAGAATATGGAGGCCAGACTTCTTCCTTCCCGGCTGCCCTGGCACTGGGGAGGGCAGGAGGCTCCGGGATGGTTTGGACCACATGGAAAAGCTAATTCCTTCTCCGGTTATTTCTATTACTCAGTGTTGGAGAAGCAGACAACAGGAGGAAGGGAAGATGAATCATTATCATTTAATGAAAGCACTGTGGTAAGTGCTTTTACTCAGTAATTTATTTAATCCTCACAATAATCCTATAAAGCAGATACTGTTATCCATCCCTATTTTACTTTTACAGCTGAAGAAACTGAGGCGTAGAAAAGTTAAGTAACTAAACCCAGGTTTTGGTTCCAGGGCCTTTGCTCGAAACTATAGAGTCAATGAGAACTGCCAAACAATTCTAGGTACAAAATGTGTCTTTCCATAGCAGGATCTAAATTCTGATCTAAGGTAGAACCTCAGAGTCAGGCTCGCTTTGATACTATGTTTGATCTTCATCAAAATAGCTAACAGGAACCCAGGATCCTGAGCCAAATAGGAGAGTGAAGGACTGTTCTATATTTCTCAAATTATAGCCAGGGGACAATCTTTTAAACTAAATAATCCGGGAAGCTTGTTAAGATGTAGATTCATGGGCTCCACCCAATCTTCCTGATCGGAATCTCTGAACATGGGTTTTATGAGTGTGCTGTTTGACAAGCTCTGCAGATGATCATTATGCACCAAAAATTGGGAAGCAATTGTGATAAATTATGAACACTGCCCTCAAATAGTTTCTGTATAAACCCAAACTCACACCATGGCTTCCAGGTCACTAACCTCACCCTAGGCAGGCCTCACCTTCACTCCCCCTGATTTCTCCAGTCTTTCATACATGCCAACTACATTTCCTCTTCCTGTCTTTGCTCTAATTCACCCTGGTCCCCACTGTCATATATACTTTCCCTTCTACTCCTCACCTGTACTTACTTGTGTTTTACATCCCCGAGCTTGCATGGTTTCTTTCCTTCTTTCTTTTTTTAATGTTATTTTTATTTAAATACAATATACATAAAGAAAAGTACACAGAATAATTTTTCATATGCAATTAGGAGGTTCTGCTTCAGCAACTTGTGGAATCCTTAGAAGGGAACTATAAACGTGATGAGCAGTAGCATTGGCTAAACCTTCCTCAGAAATAGTTCTGAGATGCTCCGAAGAGAATTTGGGCACCTAGAAGTAAATAAATAATATAAACAGGAAGAATTTAAAATAAAAGATGAACTGGAAGTCAGATGGGGTCACATGGGTCATGTGGGGTCATGTGTGTGTTATGAGCCCTCACACTGGAATCACGTGGGAGGCATGTCAAGGTCACATGGGATCATGTGGCATTCACGTGGGAATCACATTGGTCATTCAGGAGTCACATTGGAATCACACAGGTAGTCAGTCACCTGTGGGTCACTTGGGCCATCTACAGCTCAATAACATTTTTTCAAAGTGGATAGATATACCAGTGTAGTCAGCATAAAGTCTCTGGTGTGTTATATATATATATATATATATATATATATATATATATATTTTTTTTTTTTTTTTTATTATTATTTTTTATTTTATTTTATATTTTATTGATTTTTTACAGAGAGGAAGGGAGAGAGATAGAGAGCTAGAAATGTCGATGAGAGAGAAACATTGACCAGCTGCCTCTTGCACACCCCCTACCAGGGATGTGCCCACAACCAATGTACATGCCCTTGACCAGAATCGAACCTGGGACCTTTCAGTCCGCAGACCGATGCTCTACCACTGAGCCAAACCGGTTTCGGCTGGTGTGTTTTTTTTAAAACCACAAATTTGACTCTAAATAGTACTGAAGAGTAATTTAGTGTCTTAAAGGGGCAGCATAAAGGGAAATCGCACAGTACTTAACTCCTTACAGACCTTTCCTTATAGAAGCTGTCCCCACCCAAATCTCTCTCCCTTCTTCCCTTTCTTTCATTCCTTTCACAAACAGTGTATTCGTTGAGCACCTACCGCATTAGGGCTGGGTGGGTAATGAAGAACAAGGTATTCCTGGGGTCTGCTTTGATGGCATGTACAGTCTCATAAGGGAGACAAATAAAACACAAGTTATTAAACAATAAGTATAAATTGTGATGGATGCTCAGAGAGGCCTACCTGGGGGCTCTGCTGCCTGACGGAGGAGGAGGACCAGCCAGGACAGGAGAAAAAAGTACGGTAGCTTGGGTAAAAGTGTAAATAGCAGGGACGAAGGCCCTGATGTGGAACATACCTTGGCTCAGGGAGAAATCTTTCCTTTCTCCTCTGACTTTGGTGTCCTCTCTTCAGCCTCCTCCTCCCACCTTTAGAATCTCTTCTTTTCCATCAGAAGCTTCCTACCCTGCCTGCCTCCACTTATAGAGCAATCTACCACTTTCTCTCTTGCAGCATAAGAAAGGTTCAGCAACACAAACCCTGACTGCTTAGTGAGGTAGAGAAGAGGGGAAAAGTGTGAAAAAATGTGAACTTGTACTTGGATTTTTTTTTCTTTTTGGTCCCAGAAATGTTTGAGTAGGACTTATCCACTTTCACTTTGAATCAACCCTCAGTTTGTCCTCGGTGGAGGTGTCCCTGAACTAGGTCTGCAGGAAGCCTCTGAGTTGTCTCCTTTCTCTGGTTTCTCACAGTTATCGCTGGGAGAATCACAGAGGAGCTCTGTTCAAGAACTCACAGGTTTAGAATCAAGAAGTCTCATCAGTGGTTTTAGCCCCACACACTGCTTTGTACCCATGGTAACACTGTCATGGATATCCCTGGCATTGAAGGGAGGGGTCAGCACAGTCTGTGCCCCAAAGGGTTTGGCTGTGAGCCGATTCAAATTCTCACCTAGTACTATTGATGACTTGAATAAAAATGTTACAATCACAAAGAGACCTGAGGATTCAAGAGTGGTTGTTGGGCTGGGCCTTTGTGGTTGAGCATTGACCTATGAACCAGGAGGTCACGGTTCCATTTCTGGTCAGGACACATGCCCCGGTTGTGGGCTCAATCCCCAGTAGGGGGCATGCAGGAGGCAGCTGATCAATGATTCTCTCTCATCATTGATGTTTCTCTTCTATTTCTCTTCCTTTCCCCTCCTATCTCTGTTTGCCTACTGACTAAAATGCCTCATATAGAAGCTCCTTCCAGCTGAAAGTCCCCCTGAATTTTCCCTGGGGGTCTCCCTAAGTGATCTGTCCTGACCTGCAGGGCTGTCCAGTTTCCAGATATATTATTCAAACCTAAGTTGGTCCCATGCTGAAATTTTTTATTTTTCCTTCCAGAGACACTGTCCTTTTATCTTGTCTGGACTTGGGAAAATAATCCATATGAACTGTATCTTGCCCTCTGGCTTCTGTTTATTTGACTAACGGGAGATATAAGAAGATTAGAGGACAGAATGAGAGTGATGTTGGGGTATAAATCCTTCCAGATCCTTCCCTGTTGAGTTACTGAGAAAAGGCTGCATTACCTTTTGAAGGCCATAGCTTTTTTGTCAAGTGGCCGTCTTACAATAGCTACCTTCTCTGGATCTGGTAACCACTCCTTCCCCTCAACCCTTGCCCAGGAGTAGTATGGCTTCCAAGTGCTGCTAGCCCATGGTATGCATTACCCCTGTTGGCTTCCCTAAATCCTGCCTACACTTTGCAAATAGGCCCTTAATTAAGCCCTCCTCAAATTAGTCAAGTTTGACTGACTGATATAGGACCATACTGTTGCCAAGATAGCTCTGGTTGGTATACATTTTTATGTTTTGTTTTCCTTACAAAACACAAAGCTTCTTGAAGGCAGGGTCATTCTCTTAAGTGAATCCAATGGCCTCTTCCTCAAATGGCATCTTTGAGAGGTAAGGGGAACCACAGAGAATGCAAATATCTGGGAAACGAGAGCAGCCAAATAGAAAAGGAGATCATCAACTTGAGGAATGGCAGTGATGGGATCTGGACAAATGTGAGTTAAAGAGAAAAGAACCTGCATAAAGTCTATTAAATTAAATGTGGTAAATGCTATTGGTCAAATAGTGCCTTACAAACCTAAGCAAAGAAATTATGGGAAAGAGCATTGTCAGCACAAAAGGCTGATTAATCTTTCAAACTGAGAAAATCATGCAGCAAACAGATAAAGTATATATATAGCCAAAATAAATACTATTTTTACCTGTTTGAATAAAGGTTTCTGATTTGGGTACTATTATTAATAAGTGATATAGTCACTGCATTTAGGCTCTGGGGTTAGACTACTTGTGAGAAAATTTGTGTTAGTTAGCTATTATTGCTGCGTAACAAATAACCCCAAAACTTAACAGCTTAAAACAATAATAAACATTTATTATCTCACATGGGTCAGGAATCAGGAACAGTTTAGTGTTCTGCATAGTCTCATGAGATTATGCTCAAGGTGTTGGCTGGGAGCATAGTCACCTGGAGGCTTCCTGGGCTACTGGGTCTGCTCCAAAGTGGCTCCAAGGTGGCTCACTCATGTCACTGGCCATTTGGTGCTGACTGTTGGCAGAAGGCATCAGTTCCTTGCCATGTGGACTTCTCTGTAAGGCTGTTTTGAGATTCCTCACAATATAGCAGCTTATTTCCCCCAAAGCAAGCAATCCATGTAAGGCAGAAAACACAATATCTTCTATACATGCCCTTGGGAGTCACCTTCCATCATTTCTATAATATATTACTGGTTACACACATCAACCCTAGTTAATAAAGAAGAAATGTGAACACCTGGAGGCAAGAATTATTGGGTGTCATCTACAAGGTAGCCACCAGAATATCTTTGTTTTTCTCATTGCATCCTATTGGGACACAATTTTTTTTTTTAAGTTTTAGATATTTTTTAAAATTGATTTTTAGAGAGTGAAGATGGACAGGGGAATAGAGAGATAGAAACATCAACAAGCCTCCTGCACATTCCCTACTGGGGAACAAGCCCGCAACCTGAGCATGTGCCCAGACCCAGAATTGAACCAGACCTCCTGGTTCATGGGTTGACACTCAACCACTGAACCACACTGGCCCGGCAGGCACATACAAGTTTCAATTTGCCCATTCTTGATGATGTTCACTTTGATCACTTGATTAAAGTTTTATCTACAAGGCTTCTCCCCAATGGAGATACTCTTTGTTTTTAACATCATTGAGTATTTTGGAAGGTGAAACAATGAGTTCCTTTGACATATCCCCATTATTCTTTGCAGCATTCTTCCTGTGTTCTGGCACAAAATGTAGGTTCATCTTGTACTTTCCTTGTCCCAGCCCTGGAATCATCCATTTCTCCAAGTAACACTGATTATTTTTTTAGTGGAGAATGGTACTGTATTTAGAATCTAAGATCTGAATGCTAATTGCTATTGGGTATTGCTGCTTCAAGGCCCTCTCAGTGGGCAGAGCCTTCCCATTGAGCTTCTTCCTCCACATAGATGCCCTTACCACACTACATGAGCTTCAACAGCCCATGTCAGACCACCTCTCTGCATAGACATTGACCTTGTTCTATCCTACATAATAGTTTTAAGACTAAATTGTTCAGGAAGGAGAAGGTGCAAACTGAGCCCATCTTGATGATATATGCAAATTATGTGAAATTTAGAGCTATTAATTGCTAACATTTATTGAGTACTTACTATGTGCCAGGCAATGTTCTAAGGAGTTTGTATGAATTCTCAGAGCAGCCCAATGAGATAAGAGCTATTATGGTCCCCATTTTGCTGATGAAGCATATAGAAGTTAAGTAACTTGCCCAAGGTCACATAGTTACTAATGAGATATAGTAGAACTGCTTTATTGAACTTCTAGAATATCCTTAAAGAGGAGGAAGTATCCTGTGTCCTTCTGCTGCAGGCCTGGAGCACAGATATTGCTAAGTGTCCTCTGGGGACAAATTGTCTCCACTGAGAGCCACTGGTCTAGAACAACATTAATTTAATTTAAGGAAAACGACTTTTTGATTGTTTGTGTTAATGAACGAAAGAGCATAAACATAATCTAGAAGAGCAGAAAATGCAAAAATCTCATTTGTGTGGCAGAGATTGCTAGTTGTCTATTCTAACATCCATTAGAAAGGAATTTCCTCAACCTTTCTCCTCCAACTCTATACCTGACCTGCTTTTGCATCCATACTCTCTTCCTTCCTCTGTGTCACTGGCAGCTAATCCCTCCATCTGGATTCATTCTGTCTTATCTTCTCAGGACCTGTTTCCATAATCATGTCCTGTCTCTTGCTTTTATTTTTAACTTTTCTCTCTCTAATGGATTCTTTTACATATACTCAAGTTTCTCACTTCTTTTTTAAAAAAAATATATTTTATTGATTTTTTACAAAGAGGAAGGGAGAGGGACAGAGAGCTAGAAACACCGATGAGAGAGAAACATCGACCAGCTGCCTCCTGCACACCCCCTATCGGGGATGTGCCTGCAACGAAGGTACATGCCCTTGACCGGAATCGAACCTGGGACCTTTGAGTCCACAGACCAACACTCTATCCACTGAGCCAAACCGGTTCTGGCAAGTTTCTCACTTCTTTTTATTCCCCAAGTTTTTACCTTGGAAATTTCAAAGTCTCAGAAAAGTTTCAAGAAGGGTACAATGAAAGCCCATAGTACTTCATCTAAATTCACCAATTATTAACATTTTAGCATATTAACTTCAGTTATCTTCCTCCTTTCTCCTCTACACACACACACACACACACACACACACTTCCCTAATCCCCTAAACCTTTTGAGAGTTAGTTGCAGGCATCATAACATTTCACCCTAAACACTTTATCTCCTTAGAACAAAGACATTCTCTAATTCTCCTATTCTCACCATACAATTATCATACTCAGGAACTTTAACATTGATATATTATCTAGTATGCAATTCATATTGAATTTTTCCCAGATTGTTTCACTAATATCTTTTATAGCTATTTTGTCTTCTTTGTGTGTGTGTGTGTGTGTGTGTGTGTGTGTGTGTGTGTATGTTGTTCCAGGCCCCAATCAGAGATCAGTCATTGCATTTAGTTGTCATGCCCCTTCAGTTTCCTTTGAACTAAAATCTCCCTGCTTTCAAACCTAATGATAAACACTTTCCCAAGACCCCCAACTTCTACCTCTAACCACTGTCTTCACCTTCCCTTGACAGACACGTGTTTTGTAAGAAGAGACTCAACATCCCTGGATGGTGTGGCTGAGTTGGTTGGAGCCTCCGGTACACCAGGAAGGGGTTCGATTCCAGGTCAGGGCACATACCTGGGTTGCAGTTAGATCCCTGGTTGAGGTGGGTGTGGGAAATGGCCTAATAATGTTTGTCTGTCTGTCTGTTTCTTTCTCACTTGCTCTCTCTCTTCCTCTCTCTAAAAAAATCAAAACAAAATGTAGGGAAAAAATTTAAGAGAGAGAGAGAGAGAGAGAGAGATAGAAAGAGAGAGAGTGTGTCTTAAGTTCCTCGCCTTCCCTTTTTATTTCACTGAAGTATGGCGTCTGTCTCCCACCATGAGCCACACTTGCCAGACTTTCCTCCTGTCTCTCTGGTCACTTCTTCTTGGGATCCTTTGCTGGCTCCTCTTCTTCTGCTCACCCTGTAAATCTTACAGGATTCGGGATTCTGTCTTAGACCTGTTGCTCTTTACACTGCTTGGTAAATCCTTTCCTGGGAGCTTCAATGACCACCTATCTGCTGAAGATCCCTACCTGCAGCCCAGGCCTTTCTCCCCAGCTTCAGTTCCAAATATCCAACTGCTTCCTCAAAGTCTGAACCCCTGTGGAAGTCTCAAAGGCAACTTGGAATAATATGTCCAAGAAAGAACTGATGATCCTCCCATCACCCCTTCCTTCTACTGTGTTTCCTGTCTCAAAAAATAGCGCTTCTCATTCATCCTTCTTCCTGAGCCAGATATCTAGAAGTCATCTTTGACACATTCCTTTGACATCATCCAGGACAAATCTAATCAATCACCAATCCTACAGATTTTATCCCCTCAGTATCTTTGGGATGTAACTACTTTCTGTTTTTCTCACCTCCTTCATCAGGCCTCCATCATCTCTCAGAAAGATTTCAGAAAGCTCATAATCCTTCTCCCAGCCTGCAGCCATAAGTGATTTTCTAAAAATACAAATCTGACCATGCTGTTGCCCTGTTTAAAATGTTTCAGTAGTTTCTTATAGTCCTCAGGTTAAAGCCAAAATTCCTCAATTTAGCCCATAAGGAAGGGTGAATATATATATTATCCCCCTTTTCCTTACTTTGTCCTCAAGAGTCAATTCTGTACTCTGAAAGTTTACTGACCTTATTGGGGCTCAGTGTTCTGGTGCCTAAGTAGATGGAGTCATTATTAATAGTGAACTGTGATCCAGATTAGATTCCCTAACAGATGCTTCCACTGACACAGGCCAAGGCCATCCTTATCTGGATAGAGCTTCAGTCCCCTTTAGGGCAGCTTAGGGATGGGGTGGGTTGATGGTGGGGCCTGCAGAAAGAGTCTTCCAGGCAAAGGTAACTGCATTTTTGATGATGCATTCTGAGGATCAAAACAAGGCTGGTGTGTATATATATATATATATTAGTTGCTAAGGCACAGACACTGACCTCAGTTAGAAAGGATGTCTTGTCAGCTGGTTCGCTTGACCAGTGTGTGCTAAATAACAACTTGCCATTAGAGCCCCTTGCTATTGTCCTCTGCAGTCTCATCTAGTGCCACTATTTCCCCAAGGTCACACCAGCCTTGTTTTGATCCTCAGAATGCATCATCAAAAATGCAGTTACCTTTGCCTGGAAGACTCTTTCTGCAGGCCCCACCATCAACCCACCCCATCCCTAAGCTGCCCTAAAGGGGACTGAAGCTCTATCCAGATAAGGATGGCCTTGGCCTGTGTCTGTGGAAGCATCTGTTAGGGAATCTAATCTGGATCACAGTTCACTATTAATAATGACTCCATCTACTTAGGCACCAGAACACTGAGCCCCAATAAGGTCAGTAAACTTTCAGAGTAGAGAATTGACTCTTGAGGACAAAGTAAGGAAAAGGGGGATAAACTCTTTAGTCCCCAACTAAAGGAGTATCTCTCCTGCTAACTGAAATGCAAATAACCTTTCCCACCTCCACTAGACCTCCTGACCCTAGAGTTAAGCCTGTCAGATATTCAAATAGTTGATGGCTTTTTAATCAGTTAATCTCTTTGCTTCTGTTTAGCCCTGAGTTTTTGTGGGCTGTTCTTAGAAAATAGAGGTTTTTCTGGGGGTGGTGGAGGAAGGGGGGCCAGTGAGGGGAGTTGTGGTGGTGAAGAGTAATTCTTTGGAAGGCAAGTTAGGCATGGAGGGGACTCTGGATAGCCAGAGGTCAGCAAGAAGGCACTGGGCATTTAAACTCCAAGGCAGTGGCCTCAAATTTGGCTGCAGATTAGAATTACAAGGGGATCTTTTAAAATTACCATTGCAAGGGGTCTACTACAGACCTTTTAAATCAAAATACCAGAGGTAGGGAGAGAGTCTGGGCATAAATATTCTTATAAACCTCCTCAAATGACTTATGAAGTATGTGCAATCAGAGTTGAGAACCCCACCAGGTACAGGAAAGGGAATGCCATGGGATGAGAAAAAAGTGCAGGTATGTGTAAAATATTTCTTACTCCAGCTTGCTGTGCATTGTAAGCACACACTACAGAGATGGGGGTTAGAAGAGCAGAGTCCTGTATTTAAAGAGAGACATGAATCTTGTGGTTAAGTGTTGTCTAGAGAAGATAACATGAATAATTTTACATTATGAATAGTGAACTGTGATCCAGAATAGATTCCCTCAACTTGAGCAATAATGCCAAGTGTTATGGAAGTACAGACTGCTGTGGTTTTTCTATACTGCAGTTTGATACTACACAGTTCAATTAAGTATCCCTAATAACCTATAAAACAGCAAGTGTGATTTTAGATATATATTCTTAAAGAGAGTCTCTCAGGGGCATATAGGAGATTGCTCACTGCAGTGTTGTTGGTGGTGATTGGGAACTGAAGGCTTTTTTGAGAGAGTAGATAGGTAGAATGTGGGGGGATACAAACCATCAGACTATTACTGAGCAATTAGAAGCAGCAGGTTAAATATACACATAGCAACATAAGTATTTCTAAAAACCATATAGGTACTGGGTGCAAAAAGTGTGAAACATAATGAGATATGTAAAACAATATTCTGTGATAAAAGTGTAGCACACACAAAAATGTAGCATACAAAACAATATTTACTTTGCAAGAACCAGACAAACAAAAATATAAACATTTTCTATGGGGAGAGGGAAAAGAGAGTGGGCTATAATGCTAAAAGGCAAATATAGCCCTGGCCAGTGTGGCTCTGTTGGAGCATCATCCCATAAACTGAAAGGTTGTGGTTTTGATTCCTGGTCAGGGCACATACCCAGGTTGCTGGTTTGCCCCCAGCCCAGTCGATGTTTCTCTCTCTCTTTCTCTCCCTTCCTTTCTCTAAAATCAATAAAAATAAAGGCAAATATATTACTAGTAACTTTTTAAAAAGTAAAATTTAAATCATTTGAAAGATGAGTAGGGAGGAGAGGGAAAGGGAGGCTTTCTAGGATGGCAAAATGATTCCCACAAACTAAGGCCAGGAGAGAGAGAAGTGTGCTGAGCAGGTGGAGTAGGAAAAAGGTCTAATTGGAAGGAGCAAAGCAAAGTGGGAAGTAAGGCTGGAGAGAGAGAGTATTGGATAAGATTTTGAAGGTCTAGAAAGTCAGACAAGGAATTTAAACAATGATAAAGTATGTAAGAGAGCTACAAAAGGATTGAGCAAAACTGCCATTTTAGGCCCAATCCATCCCCCAAGGGGTCCCAGATTGGAGAAGGTGCAGGCTGGGCTGAGGGACCATCCCCCCCTCCCCCAATGCATGAATTTCATGCATGGGGCCTCTAATGTTGGATATAAGGGGCTTGAAAATCAAGGCCACTCACATTTGGATTTCTCAGTTTGCCTGACCATGAGAGGTCAGTTTTTAAGAAAGGGGATTTATCCTTTCTGTACCAGCCCCTGCCAGCTCAGTTTCAATTCATAAGTACAGAAGCTGTCTATCTGGTTGGGCTTTGAAACAAAAACTGGTGTTTGCTTTACTAATCCTGGTGTTTGACCTCAACATGGCTGGGCAAAGGGAGGACTGTCACTGACTGCCAGCCTCATCAGGCAATAGTTTCATACTCCTCTCTGGAAAATAGAAACAGTACCCCTGACAGATGGTCATCCTGTCTCTCTATGTTTTCAGGGGTGGGGCAGTCCATGCCTTTGTCAGGAAAGATCTGATTACTGGAAAACTCAGAGTCTGAGTCCTATGCCACTGCAGGGTGATTCAGTGAAAATACACAGGGGAATCAAGCAAAATTGAGTTAGACTCTTAACTATGTAATTTGCTGCATGACTTGAGCAAGTTATCATCTATCTGTATTATTCATTTAATCTGTATGTTACAGATAATACCTGTTTTACATAATTACTATGAACATTAGATATTATGAATGTAAAATGTCTAGCACAGTGCCTGGCATAAAGAGTTAATGAAGTGATAGCTGTTATGCTCATGATCATAATTATTATCCCACCCATTGGTCCTATTTTGCCTTGTGGTGTTACGAATATATGCCTACCGCCAAAACCGGTTTGGCTCATCGGTAGAGCGTCGGTCTGCGGACTGAAAGGTCCTGGGTTCGATTCCGGTCAAGGGCATGTACATTGGTTGCGGGCACATCCCCTGTGGGGGGCGTGCAAGAGGCAGCTGGTGGATGTTTCTCTCTCATCGACGTTTCTAGCTCTCTATCTCTCTCCCTTCCTCTCTGTAAAATATCAATTATATATATATATATATATATATATATATATATGCCTATCTTTCAATACTTTCAAATACTTGAATTAGCTGTGTTATTTCTAAATGTTCTTTTTTTTTGTTTTCAGAGTAAGCATCCACCAATATTTTCTCTCTTGGTTTTCCTGCCCCTGGCTCTGCTCCGATATGTGATATTTGTAGAACAAGGTGCCCATAAATGAACAAAGTACTCCAGGTGTGGCCTGAGTATTTCAAAACAGAGTAAGACCATTAGCCTCTATTCTCCAGACATCATTCTTCCAGCTGCCTAGGACTTCTTTAGCTTTTTAGGCAACCATGTCCATACTGACTTAGTCCTATGAACACATCCAGGTAGTTTTCATATGAACGAGTTTTAAGTCTTTCTCATTTTGCACTTGTGTAGGATTATTGTTTTACTTGAAGAGTAAACTTTTTATTAACTGAAAGCCTATTATATACTATAGTAGGTATAGTTCTGAGTTCTGTGGACATAGGGATGATGACTAGGATGAAGTATAACCATACTAGAAATGTAGGCTCCACAAGACTGGGTCTATCATGTTCACTCATGAATCCCGTTTCTTGGGATGATGGCTGCACAAGATTTTGTGGTTACTGTTGTTTAAAAAAATTACACTGAATTTTTTTTCTTCTAAGCAAAATGGCATTTCCCCAATTCACTTATTTAAAAAATTCAGATATTTTGTCCAAGCCTATCACTTTCAGCCCAAATGCTAGTTTTTTGCCCCCCTACCCCCCAATCTAGGGTATACCCAATTTTCAAAATAAACTTGTACTGTCCCTTTCAAGGCCAAACTAAATACTTACATACTTTATTTGCTGGATGGCCGTTATAGTCCACGACTGAAAGCCTTTGATAAGTATTTGTTTGACCTTTAATGCAAGGCTTACATCTCAAGGTTAGCAGCAGCCAGCCAATTTTGTGAGTACCAAACACTCAAGGATTTTCAGAACCGAGTTCTACCGGACCCTGACTTGCTGTGCGAGGGGCAAATAAGATCTTTGGGAGAAGTGTGGGGAGATCGCTTAGGAGGACCTTGAAATTCTGCATTGGTCTGTTAACTGCTGCCAGGCGCTCCTAGGCCCAGGGTTTCTGGGTTGAAATTCATCCCGCAGACATCAGAGATATGAAATTTGGGGGCATATCCAGTTCTCTAAAACCACAGTTAACGGAGATCCTAGAAACTCTAGATCCTCTCACAGTTTTTTTTTTCCACTCTCTGGGCTACAGGTGAGGCACTGGTCGCCATCTTGCTATCAAATGCCAAGGCAAGCCGTCCCTGGCGTCGCCCGGTAACTAAGGAGACGCCGGTGCCCCTCCCGCTCCCCAGCCCGTTAGAGGCTGTAAACTACGATTCCCATCAGCCGGGTACCTCGAACCGCAGGCGAGAGGTCCGGGTTTGGCCGGCCGGCGCCGCGCCCCCCGCCGCGGTGCACCTCGGGAGTTGCAGTTCGCGGGGGCGGCCGCGCCTGTCGCTGCGGGAAGCTCCAGAACTACAACTCCAGCGAGCCCGCGGGCCCACGCAGGCGCACGCCGCCGCCGAGCCTCCCCGGCCCCCCCCCCCCCCGGCGGGTGCCCGCGAGGTGAGAGAGGGCGGGGGGAAGGAAGAGGAGGCGGGATCTGGGCGCTGCGTTGGCTGCGGTCTGGCATCCAGGGGGCGGCCCTGGCGGAGCGCAGACCCGGGGGCCCTCGGAGATTATGGACCCGGCCGAGGCGGTGCTGCAGGAGAAAGCGCTCAAGTTTATGGTGAGGAGAAGGTGCAGGCCGGGGGAACGGTGGGGGCTGTGGCGTCGGCGCCGCCGCGGAGGCTCGGGGCCTGGGCCGCCCGTCCGCCGGAGCGAGGGGGCACCGGGCTCTGGGCCGAGGCCGGCGGCGGCGGCGGCGGCGGCGGGGGCTGCTGGAGGGACGGGACCGGAGCCCCCGGGAGGCGGGAGCGGGTGCGGAGAGGACCCCGGGGGCGGGGGCAGCCGCTCCGCCATCTTGTGGGTGAGGGGCCCGTGACAGCGGGGGTCATTCCGGGAGGGGGCTCTGGGCGGCGCGCGGGCCCGGAGGGCAAGGGGCGTGGGGACAGTTACTGAGGCGCGGAGGGAGCCCGGCGGAGAGGCGCGGTCTGGCCGCCGGCAGGGCCTTCCCAGTGTCAGGGTGACGGGTAAGGCGGGGAGAGGGGGCGCCTTCGGAGTGAGGAAGGGGAGAGCACGGCAGAGGTTTGGGGGGGAAAGATGTTAGAGGGAGGGGCACCGGCGGGGCTGTCTGGAGTTGGATCTAAGGGTGGAGGAAAGCCAGGGCTGGTGGGGGAATTGCGGTTTTTTGTAAAACGAGGGGATCGAGAGAGCCCTTTACCTTCAAGATGAAAGCACCCCAGGTTGGCCAAACTAATGTTGACAAAACTCTGGAGAGAAAGAGGCCTTCCTTAGGGGAATAAGGACTGGGGAGGGGGACCCAGGGCTGTGGGGACAGCCCCCGGGAAAGGAAGAGGGGTGTTGACCGTGAGCCAGAATTAACGAATGTCAGGAAAAGGTGTCCACACTCTACCTGGAGAGGAGAGGCTAGATGTTGTATGGATGAGGCTGCACCCCCTGGCCAGGGAAACTGGCTACGTGAGATTGGGGGCAACAATTAATATCCAAGAGGGTAAGACAACACAAAAAGTTGGTGCTAACCTAGAGATAGTGAAGTGTGGGGGCCGGGTACTGTGGAAAGGAAAGGCCATGGAGAGGAGAATCACAAGGCCCGCAAGAAGTGATGAGCTCAGTGGAGAAATTCAGGAGGTCAGAGGAGTAGGTAAATGGGAGATGCCAGGATTGGTGGTGACTCCTAAGTTTTAGGTATGGGCTCAGATTGAATTTTGTTGGGTGTGTGTAAATCCTTTGGAGCCTAGTTTGTCCACTTTGTATCTTGCTTTTCTTCTGTGCTTCTGTTTGACAATTTTGTGTAGTCTGATATTTGATGCTTTTAATCTGATGCTTCTTGTATATCCTAGGTGTAAAGCCAGACTTTGTGGTTACAGATAAGGAATGATGGGATGCATAGACTTCCATCTTAACAGGTGGCCTTAGGGACACGGATATTTGCAATCAAGTCTTGCTTTTTCAGAAGTAATTGTAACCTGTCACTCCAAATTTTATTTATTGATTAATTTATTATTTTTTTGTTAATCCTCACCCGAGGATATGTTTTTCATTGATTTTTTTTTTTTTAAGAGAAAGTGGAGGGAGGAAGGCAGAGGGGGAAGAGGGACAGACAAAGAGAGAGAGAGAGAGAAAGAAACATTGATTCATTGCCTCCCACATGTGCCCCACAGGGACTGGGATCAAACCTGCAACCTAGGTGCATGCCCTTGACTAGGAATCAAACTCACAACCCTTCCATACTCGGGTTGATGATGCTCTAACCATTGAGAACACCAGCCATGTCCCAAAATTTATTTTTGTTTTTTTCTTATTTTATGACTTTGCCTGAAATATCAAAACAAACGTAAATAAACATGGACATTAACATAATTGAATTTAGGTTTTAAAAGGCCCTATTTACAAGAATACATTTGCAGAGACTGGTCTTAGTGCTTTCAAAAACACATAACTAAAGTTTGAGTGTATCATTAACAAAATTTCATTTTGAAGAGGATTCTTGAATTTCTTCCCATTGTTCAAATCTAAAATATTAAGACAAGATTTTGAAAATTTTTTGTACTTTAGAAGTAAAAGGAAGTTGCTTTATATCTAAAGTGAACTTATAGATTTAAGTCAGAGAATTGGCAGCTGCTTATTTTTGTTTTCCTACTTAGAAGTTGACTTAATCCTAATCTTGACATTTGTGTCATATTTATGGAATAGTATGATTTACAGATCATAAAGAGACATTACGCAATCATCTTCTTTACTCCCCATTAGACCTCAGCCTGGGACATTTTTCAATTACTTGACCTCTGCTTTGTACCAATGAGTTATGTTTCGATAATGGTCTCCTGATTGAGTCAAAGTGGTCCTGTAGATGGCCATGTAGTAGTTTGCAGCTTTTAGAGCATCACACATTTTTAAATGTTGAATAGTTACTATGGGGAGAAGCTAATTTTTTCTTTAATTTTAGTTACTTTCATTTTTGACCGTGTGTTTGAGAGAAGGCCAACTGAAAGAGAGTCACCAAGAATGACCTTAATAACGGAAGCGGAGAATGCAGAATTAGAGACTTGGTATTCTTTTTCAGTTCAGTCACAGTCTTGTGAATGTAAGCCACAACTTGCCTATGGTTCCACTTACCCTGCCATAACATGTCTGTTTGCTCAGTGTCAAATTTTAAAAAAAAAATATTTTTATTGTTGAGAGCATTACAGATGTCTCCCATTTCCCCCCTTCACTCTGCTCCTGCCTCCCCCACCCCAGGCCTTCGCCTCTTTGTTGTCTGAATCCATGGGCTATGCATATATGCATATAAGTTCTTTGGTTAATCTCTTCCCGCCCTCCCTCCTTTCTACTCAGAATCAATTTTGAGATAGGAAGACACTTTATTTGTATTTGCACCAAGTGACTAGAGCACAGTACATACACATGGAAGGGCTATCCTTTTAATCAAGTTGAAATTTTGTATAGAGCCGTAACAGGTTTGGCTCAGTGTTGGCCTACAGACTGGAAGGTCCCGTGTTCATTTCCGATCAAGGGCATATACCTTGGTTGCGGGCACATCCCTGGTGGGGGCTGTGCAGGAGGCAACTGGTCGATGTTTCTCTCTCATCGATGTTTCTAGCTCTCTATCCTTCTCCCTTCCTCTCTGTAAAAAATCACTAAAATATATATATTAAAAAATACTCTAAAAAAAAAAGAGGAAAATTTTGTTTAGAATTTGGCCTTGTTTTGGCCTTACCCTTTCCTCAATTGTAAATTATGAATGATAATTTTTGTATAGATGCCCTGGTTTTCACAGTTTAAGAAAATGTAATTTGTTTAAAGTGCCAAAATGAAATGGGTATTTTATGAAATTTTCTCATTACTACATTAATGTAGTGCTTCAATTAGGAATTTTACCATGAAATCTTATTAATGAGACTGGTAATTTAGAATTTATCATAATTCACACATGGTCTAGACTTGTTTACCCTTGGATACTTGAGAAGAATAATTTAATTTCTAAAAACAAATGATATTAAAGCAGTAGTTTACATTAAATAACCTATATACTTCCTTGGTCAACAAAATTATAATTCTGCAGAAGAGAATTGGAAGAGGACCTTAGAAGAGAAATGAATAATGATTGAGGGAATGTAGGGACCATTTTATTTTATTTTTATTTATTGATATGAGACACACACACACAGGGATTTGTTATTCTACTTAATTATGCATTTATCAGTTGCTTCTTATATGTGGCCTGAACCCACAACCTTGGTGAATGGGGATGACATTAACCAACTGAGCTACCTGGCCAGGGCCAGTGCCATTGTACACACAGACACACAAACAAAATGTATATTATGGGAAGGTACTTTGAAACCATGTAACTTTCTATTCATCAGATTTTAAATTATACAGAGTGAACTTTTAAATTCCTGTTTTTTATTTGATGGGTAATAATCCAATACTATAATTATTTATTTTGATGATTAAATTGTTCCCTCTTTGGCTAATGAGAGTACTTTCAAGCTGCTCCCTTTGTTGTTTCGATCCATTCTTTGAGCATTTTCTTCTTTCCTGGCCAAAGAAGATACTCATCTTGTACTTTTTTGCCCTGGTTCTGGAATCAGTAAGTTCTCCCTGGAGTGAGCCCTGGTTTCTTTTAGTAGAAAATGGTATTTAGAAGTCAAGATCTGGATGTTAGGTGTGCTCATTGCTATTGGGCTATCATTGCTCCCTGGACCTCTCACTGGACAGGGTTAGGAAATATATGTGCATGTAAACACACACACACACACACACACACACACACACACACACACATATACATACATACATGTACATTTATGTCAGCCTTTTAATATTATCTAAATATTTATTTAAAACCATGAATTCACACTCATATCCCCAGTTCTAGTCTAATACCACAGGGTTCATTCAGTAGTTTCCTTTTATAATTGTAACTTCTTTTTCTTGGTAGAAAAGACATGGTGGAACTTGAAAAATGACTTCAGGTTTTCTCACTGTGCAGAATATAGTCAAACACTTAAAATATAGTTAATTATTTTACCCTTTGTTTGCCCTGTGTGATCTATAGTAATAAATCTGCTTTGTGTTCATATTTACTGCTGTGTTGCTACAATTACCTGAAAGAGAAGTTGGGGTGCTTCACTGGGCTGGAAAGTTTAGCTAAATCAGAAAGTAGGTCTAATTAAGAAAGTTTATACATTCAAAGCTCTCGCTGTGCCAACCGCACACATATGTTCGATCTCTCATTGTCAATCATAACTTTGGTTGACATTCTATTATAGAGAAAGGGGGAATAGTGACATTAAAATATTTCTTCTAGTTAATTTTCTTTCAATGTGCACAGATCTGTGCACTGGGACACTAGTATGCATATAAGTTCTTTGGTTAATCTCTTCCTGCCCAACCCCCTTCCCTCTGAGATTCATCAGTCTGTTCTATGTTTCCATGCCTCTGATTTTATTTTGTTCATTAGTTAATTTTGTTCATTAGATTTCTTGTTCATTTTTTTGATTTTTAGATTCAATATTCAATTATTAATAGATATATATTGCCATTTTATTGTTCATATTTTTAATTTTTTTCTTCTTTCTCTTTTAAAAAATCTATTTTTATTGATTTATGAGAGGAAGAGAGAGGGAGAAAGAAAAAAAACAAACCATCAATGATGAGAGAGAATCATTGCTGCCTCCTGTACATCCCACATTAGAGATAGAACCCACAACCTGAGCATGTGCTCTGATCAGGAATCAACCAGGTCAGTGCTTAACCACTGAGCTAGGCTTCTTTCTGCCCTCCCCTTCCCCCTCCCTCTCCTTTTCCATACCCTTCACTATTTCATGTAATACTGGTTTGGTGGTGATGAACTCCTTTAGCTTTTTCTTCTCTGTGAAGCTCTTTATCTGACCTTTAATTCTAAATTATAGCTTTGCTGGGTAATCTTGGTTATAGGTCTTCGCTATTTATCACTTTGAATATTTCTTGCCACTCCCTTCTGCCTGTAAAGTTTTTGAGAAATCAACTGACAGTCACATGGATGCTCCCTTATAGGTAACTAACTGTTTTTCTCTTGCTGCTTTTAAGATTCTCTTTGTCTTTAACCCTTGGCATTTTAAATGTGTGTCTTGGTGTGGGCCTTTTTGGCTTCCTTTTGTTGGGGACTCTCTGGGCTTCCTGGACTTGTAAGTCTGTTTTACTAGGTAGGGGAAGTTTTCTGTCATTATTTCTTCCAATAGGTTCAATATCTTGCTCTTTCTCTTTCTAGCACCTCCATAATGCAAATGTTGGTACTCTTAAAGAAGTACCAACTAGAGGCTCCTTACACTATCTTCAAATTTTTGGATTCTTTTTTTCTTTTTGCTCTTCTGATTGGATATTATTTGCTTCCTTATATTCCAAATTGTTGATTTGATTCTTGGAATCTTCTACTCTACTGTTGAATTATTCTTATTTCAATTAGTGTATGCTTAGTTTCTGACTGGTCTTTTTTCACGTCTTTGACATTCTCACCAAGATCTTTTAAAGTTTCATTAAGTCCCTTGAAATTCTCATTAAGTCTCCTTGAGCAACCTTATAACGATTATTTTGAACTCTGTATCCAATAATTTGCTTTCTTCCATTTCTTTCATTTGTGACACGTTTCTTTGCTTTGCATTTTGGCTGCTTCCCTGTGTTTGTTTTTATGTGTTAGGAAGAGCTGCTATGTCTCCTGAAATTGATAGAGTGGCCTTGTGTAGTAGGTGTCCTATAGGACCCAGTGGTCAGACTCCTCAGTCACCTGAGCTGGACACTAGGTGCACCCCTGTGTAGGCTGTGAACACAGTCTTGTAGTTGAGCCTTGATTGTGGTTGGTGTCACTGGGAAGAATTGACCTGTAGGCCAATTGGCTGTGAGGACCAGCTGCAACTACAGTGGAAGAGGTGCTGTGTAGGAGACACCCCTATGGAGTAGGAATTGCTTCAGAGGGGCTTTGGTACTTACTGAGTCAGCCCCTTGAATATGTCACTTGGGATGTGTAGAGTTGTAATCTGGTATGGTCTGAAGCTGTCCACCGGGTGCACTGGCTCTAGGGCCTCCTGGGAGGTGCAAAGTCAGCCACTGCCTGGGGCCATCCAGCAGGAGCTACAGAGAGGCCTGTAGATGGATGCTGCTTGTGTTGTCCTTGTAAGTGGCCAGGCAAGGCCACGCTGTGAAGCAGGGCAGGCTTGTGCGAGTGCCTGGTCTTGGGCCTTTTATTGATAGGTTTGGGCACACTGACGACTGCTGCTGCTTGTTGAGAGATTTTAGTAAAGTCTGAAGCCTAAGCCAGGACACGCCATTCATATGGAAAAGCTGCTGCAAATTGGGTGGGGCAGGTCTCTGGGAATCTCCAGAGTAGAGTGAACTGTATGAGCCAGGCTGATGGAGATTCAGCTATGGCTGCCAGTCAGCTATGCAAAGGGGGAGGTCTCAGCATAGGAACAGTGACCACTGCGAACACCCCTGTCTTGGAGAAAGCCACCCCCAAATTCTTGCCCTGATGGCAGAGAATTCAGTTCCTCCACGAATTTCCTTGGTTCTCTCTCCTTTTTCTTTTTTAAACCCTCACTCCAGGATGTTTTTATTGATTCATATTTTTACTTTTTTAGAGAGAGTGGAAGGAGGAGAGAGAGAAAGAGAGAGAAATTACTATCAGTTGCATTTGCACCAGGACGTGGATCAAACTCTCAACCTAAATATGCGCCCTGATCAGGAATCGAACCTGCAGCCCTATGGTGTATGGGAGGATGCTCCAACCAACTGAGCCAATTAGGACATTGTAACTCTTTTTTTTCTGACTATAAGTTAGCTCTCATTATCCTCAACATATTTTCTTAATCAGTCCCCCTGTGTATGACCAATCTCTCCTGTTGCTGCTGCTTCTGACACTCACCATGTGGGTGCCTTTGTCACCTTTCTTAGCCTCCAAAATCCCATAATATGCTGCTACTCTATTTGAATACCCTTCTCACTTCAGGCTCTGATGCCCTGCACTGGGTTGCTTTCCTCACTCCATTTGGATTCCAGCGTCCTGTTCGGGCTACAAGGCTGCCATATTCCTATATGGACATCCTCTTTATTCTTCTAGGGGAGGGGTCTGACATCCTCAGTAGATCACTGCTGATTCTACTACTCCATCATATATATTATTTTATTGATTTTTTACAGAGAGGAAGAGAGAAGGATAGAGAGTTAGAAACATCGATGAAAGAGAATCATCAATCAGCTGCCTCTTGCACACCCCCTATGGGGGATGTGCCCACAACCAAGGCACATGCCCTTGACCGGAATCGAACCTGGGACCTTTCAGTCCGCAAGCCGAAGTCCTATCCACTGAGCCAAACTGGTTTCGGCAACTCCATCTTTTTTAGACACCTGTTTTGTTTAGCCTTAACTAAACTGAATACAGGTTTTTCTTTTTGCAAAACTTACACTCTGTACTTATGAAATAAGAATTCTTCAGTTTCCTCTCTCTCCTTAGATCAACATTCATTCTTCTTTATTTCTGTGAATCTGAGTACTTTAAATATCCTATATAATGAAAGGCTAATATGCAAATCAGTTGACCTGCAGAACGACTGGTCACTATGGCTTGCACTGACCACCAGGGGGCAGACACTCAATGCAGGAGCGTTGCCCTCTGGTGGTCAGTTCATTCCCTCAGGAGATGGGAGCAGAGCTAAGCCATCAGTTAGACACCCCCCAAGGGCTTTCGGACTGTAAGAGGGCACAGACCAGGCTGAGAGACACCCCCCACTCCGCCCAACTGCACAAATTTTATGTACTGGGCCTCTAGTCTCATATAAATAGAAATAGAATGAATAAGATTTGCCTGAAGTAGGAGAGGAGAAATGAAGAAAAAGAGAAAAGAGAAGACTAGAATATGGCTGTTGTCAGGCATGTGATCATTTAGTGAAAAAGGAAGGTTGCAATAGTAGTACATAGGGGAAAATGAGTATTTGGTGAGTAAAGGTGTTGGGATAGTTCTTAACTTTAATAAGAAGACTAAATTTTAAATAAAAGGAAAAAGAAAAAAAAAACGAGTGATAGTGATTCATTTTATACCATCCCATACTTATATATAAAAATATCCATAATAAGAGGTTAAAAAATTTACTCACATAGAGCATATGCTAAACTGAAATTCTTGGGACCAGCTCTACGCAAATTCCTATGTGATAGAAAGCTCAGGATTCATCTAAACATTACATTTGGTTTTTGAGTAATTTCATAATCACTGTCTATTGTACTAGCGACACTGTCTTATCAAGATCAGGGTGCACACACCTACAGCGCCTTTACATGTTCACTGAGGTAGGCCAAGTGCTTGGATGTGTCTAGGAGCTGAGAGGAAAATTAGCCAGGCAGATGGAACACAGTGTCTACTGGCAACCCAGCCATGTTTGTGCAGTCATGGAGGTTTAGCAAGGGCAGGATATACTTTGAGAGGGAGATAGTGATTAAGAGTCTGTGTGCAGATGTTCCGGGAGATACAGATAGGCAGACAGCACCACTGAGTTTAAAAACAGGTGGCAAAGCCCAAGTTTCAAATTTGTGCTCATAACTGGAACTGGAATACCCAGCAAGGAACTAAAGAATTCATTCATTCAATTAATTCATCCATCTAACCTGTACTTACTAGTGCTCACTGCAGTAGTCGTCCTATACTTTACTATGCATAAGAATTATTGGAGAGCATGTTAATACATACTGCAGATTTGCAACTCTTCCTCCACTAAATTTGGTAGGCTTTAAGAATCTGTGTGCTTAACAAACTTCTCAGTGTTTCTGATGCAGATACTTCTCTGATCATTCTTTGACAAAGTGTCTAGTCCACTGTGTCCTGGCCAGTGTACCAATGTAGAGGGAGTGGGGAAAACATTGTGGCTAGAACCTTGTACGTGGGGAACAGAGTAAAAAGGAGTTCAGTTAACTGGAATCAAGTGAAGGCAAGTGCTAATAATCTTGCAGTACATACTTATTAAATCAACATGTTGTACACCTTAAACTTGCACAATGTCAATTATATCTCAATAATGCTGAAAAAGAGTGAAGGCATGCGGTGGGGTGCTTCTCCTTCCGCGTCCCGCCCAAAGGGGAGAAGGCCAGGTTCCTGAGTGGAGGAGCTGGGGATTGAGAAAAAAGAAAGAGACGGACAGGATAGGTTCAAGCCGGGTGCCGGGTGGAGGCACACTCTGATGAAGGGACAGCCACCCCCACCGACAACACAGCACATTTATTGATTTCCAAAGGGGGGTTTAAGGTCAAAAGGAGCTTAGGGTATGCCCAGGTCCTATTCATCCGGACCTGTGCAAGGTCCTCATTTTTTTATTTTATTTTATTTTATTTTTTTGTACAAGGATGAAATTTAGCATATCAAGACCTAGGTAAGTCAAGGTCCTATTCGTTCCTCATTCCAAGCACATGGATAAAGATAAGAAATCGGTACTGATAACTGTCTCCCACATTTTGGGAGGCTGTTTCCTGGAGACGGCGATGCCAGTCACCTTGGACTTAGCTGACATTAATTGAAAGGTCATCCATGTGCCTTTCCAAGGGGCCCTCTACAAAGGCAGAGTGACAAACCTATGCCAGAGGCTTGGGATCTCTTCAAATTCAGCGGATTTGTAATAATTTGGTTTCTTTTTTTTTTAAAATATATTTTATTGATTTTTTTTTTTTATAGAGAGGAAGGGAGAGGGAATAGAAAGCTAGAAACATCGATGAGAGAGAAACATTGACCAGCTGCCTCCTGCACACCCCCTACTGGGGATGTGCCCGCAACCAAGGTACATGCCCTTGACCAGAATCGAACCTGGGACCTTTCGGTCCACAGGCCGACGCTCTATCCACTGAGCCAAACTGGTTTTGGCAATAATTTGGTTTCTAAAAAGAATTTACTTCTGGGGGCCAAATGTTTGTAGCTAGAGAAATTGGTGAACTATTGGGTAGGGCAGAAAAATAAGTAAGATATGACATTTATAAGAGGTATACTTAATAGAAGAAAAATAGCAACATCCCTAAACATGACCACTCTAGGTATTCTATAATTATATCACATTACAACTTATAGTCCTTCCTGGTCCTATGAAAATGTTGTGGATAAGTCTAATGTTTTATTGTTAATACTAGAGGGCCGGTGTGTGACATTTGCACATTGGGGAGGGAGTGTCCCTCAGCCTGGCCTGCGCCCTCTCACTGTCCGGGACTCCTTGGGGAATGTCCGACTGCTGCGGAGGCAGGAAGGCTCTGGCTGAGAGGCGCTAACCACTAGGGGGTACCTCCTGCATTGAGCGTCTGCCCCTTGGTGGTCAGTACAGATCATAGTGACCGGTCATTATGCTGTTCAGTCAATTTGCACATTAGCCTTTTATTATATAGGATTCTATGACCCTTTCACATATGAAAAAGTAAATGACAACAGACTACCCTAGCAGTTGTTTTCTAGATCTCTAAGTAGAAATAATGTTAAGAAATAAAGGAATAAGTTCGAGGAATCATGGAAGTGTTGCTTAAAGCAACAGGCATAACTTAATGGTAGGGAAAGTTATGATGAAGGATTAGTCTCTTCTACAGTGACATGACTGGAATTGTTTTTTGGAGTAAGGGCCTCATGCTGACCTCAAAGGACAGACACATAGCCCTAGGCTCTCTCTGACCTCAAGTCGTTTTATCTTTGATCAGCCACAGCATCTTCAAAATAGAGGAAGATGTAATTTAATATAATTAAAAGAGGTATATGTGAAGGTACTTCCTTTCTTTTTTTATTGATTTTAGAGAGGAAGGGTAAGGGAGAGAGATAGAAACATCAATGATGAGAGAGAAACATTGTTCGGCTGCCTCTTGCATGGCCCACACTGGGGATTGAGCCTGCAGCCCGGGCATGTGCCCTGACTGGAATCGAACCTGGGATCCTTTAGTCTGTAGACCAACGCTCTATCCACTGAGCCAAACCAGCTATGACTGAAGGTCCTTTCTAGGCCATAAACATGTAGTGTGGTGAATTTTGTATAACAGAACTCTAAAAAATAATCCATCCAGACTCCTAAGGTTTATTGAATAGGCATTCCACCTCTATTTCATTTTACCATTTAAACATATATTGATTCATGCCTGCCATATACAAGGTTTTGGTCTTACCGTATTTGCCGGCGTATAAGACGACCCTTTGGCCCTGAAAAATATGCCTCCAAGTGGGGGTAGTCTTATACGGCGAGTATATAACAAAGTCTGTATTTTTAGTGGAAATGTTAGGGGGTCGTCTTACACGCCCAGTCGTTTTATACGCCGGCAAATACGTATTTTTCAGGGCCAAAAAATCGTCTTATACGCCGGCAAATACGGTAGTTCTTTTTTTAAATTAACATCCAGTAAAATTAACTCTTTTTAGTGTATAGGTGTAGAATATTAACATATGTACAGGGTGGCCAAAAGTAGGTTGTTTGTATGGAAAAAGACATGCAGGTTATGATGATTACAATAGCTTTATTAACTCGAATAGCACAATGCATCTGTATACCTGCTTTTGTCCAGCTGGGTGGGTGGGTGGTTGAGTGTCTCTCCATCTACCAAAAAAAGTTTCATTGGCAGGGGTGGAGTTTGATTCCTCTTTGGGGCACATACTTAGGTTTTGAGTTTGATCCTTGGTCAATAAAGGGGGCAGCTGATTGAATTTTCTCTTTCTCCCTCTTCCTCTCTCTAAAATAAAATCAGTGAAACACACTCAGGGAAGGATTTAAAAAACCACACCTACTTTTGCCCTCCCCTGTATACTAGGTGTACTGGTTAATAATGAACATTTTTTAAATATATGGAATTACACATATGTTGATATGTATCCTATTTTGTCTTACTCCTTCAGATTACCACTTTTCTGATCGATGGCACACGCACTTTCTGAGCAGCTCTTCAAAACGTACAAAGAATTGGAAAATTGGGTCTCTGAATGGTCTGCCTCAAAACAAGAACAGTTCTATTGGGACGGTATCCATAAATTACCTGAAAGGTAGGTGAAATGTGTTGCTAGCAATGGACATTACTTTGGATAAAATACTTTAAAAATATATATATTTTATTGATTTTTTAGAGAGGAAGGAAGAGGGATAGAGAGTTAGAAACATTGATGAGAAAGAATCATCGATCAGCAACCACATTACATGCCCTTGACCGGAATCGAACCTGGGACCTTTCAGTCTGCAGGCCGACGCTCTATCCATTGAGCCAAACCGGTTTCAGCTGGATAAAGCACTTTTGATGTTTCTCTTGAAATTATCTTGTTTGTTTTTTTGAATTACAAAATCTGCATTATTATTATAATGCGGATTAATTATTAACCAGTTAATAATTCAGATTAACTGTTAACCAGTTAAAAATGAGGATTAACTCTTAACCCGTTAATAATACAGATTAACTATTAACTGGTTAATAATTCAGATTTTGTAATCCAAAGAAAACACTGTAATTTCAAGAGAAACATCCAAAGTGTTTTATCCAAAGTAATGTCCATCACTAGCTACACATTTCATCCATTTTTCAGGTAATTTGTGGAAACCGTCCCAATAGAACTGTTCTTGTTTTGAGGCAGAGCATTCAGAGACCCAATTTTCCACTTCTTCGTACTTTTTGAAAGTGCTGCTCAGAAAGTGTTTGTGCCATTGATCGAAACATGGTAATCTGAAGGAGCAATACAACAAAATAGCATGCATATCAAATTGCATATATATCAATATATATGTAACTCCACCTATTGAAAAAAATCCACATTTTTAACCGGTACACCAAGTATATATAGATTCATGTAACACTGCCTCAGTCAGGATACAGAACAGTTTCATCGCTCCCTCTCCGCTCCCCCTGCCCCCACTTCCCTAAACTCCCTTGTATCATCCCCCATCCCTAATTTCTAAGAACTGTGATATATTCACCCTCCCTTTAGTTTTTTATTTTTGAGAATGTCACATAAATGGAATCATTTTGTAATCTTTTGCTACTGACTAATTTGACTCAGCATAATACCTTTTTAAAAAATATTATTATTTCAGAGAGAAAGGGGAGGGAGAGAAAGAATCAATGATGAGAGAGTTATCTATCAGCTGCTTCCTGACTCTCTCCATTGGGGACCAATCCTGCAACCTGTTCGTGTGCCCTGGCCAGGAATCGAACCGTGACCTCCTGATTCATAGGTCACTGCTCAACCACTGAGCAACACTGGCTGGGCAGCATAATACCTTTAAGATAGTTTTCATCCAAATTGTTGAATGTATCAATAGTCTATTCTTTTTTATTTCTTAGTTGTATGGATTGTATCACATATTGTTTATCCATTTGGGTTGTTTCTAGTTTTTGCTGATTATAAATAGTGCTGCTGTAAATACTTGGAAATAGGTTTTGTGTGAACATAAAATTTTCATTTCTCTAGGGTAAATACCCAGAAGGGGAATTGCTGGGTCATATGGTAAGTTTATGTTTAACTTTATAAGAAATTGCCAAACTTTTCCAGAGTGGCTGTACCATTTTGCATTCCCACAAGCAGTGTATGAGAATTTTAGCTGCTTTGCATCCTTGCTAGCGTTTGGGATTGTCAGTAATTTTTATTTTAGCCATCCTAATAGGTATAAAGTATTATTTTATTACAGTTTTAATCTGCATTTCGCTAGTGCATGCCTCAGTTCTTGATAACTTTATCTGTTGAAATCAAACAAAACGTAATCATCAGAAGAGTGATCGTCAGAATGATATGTCCAAAATTTAACCTTCTATGGAAGACTTTGTGAATATATTAAAAAAAAGAGTTCGTATTAATAAATGTTCATGGGTTTTCAGTGAAGCTTTCTGAAACCTATCTACAAAGTTTCAAGTAAACCCTGTGACATTGAGAATGAAGAGTGACTTAAGAGTATTTTTTTTTCCTGGTGGCCTTTGCTCTTACGTAGAACACTTGTGGACTTGTGGCTTTTTAAAAATATATATATATTTTATTGATTTTTTTTTACAGAGAGGAAGGGAGAGGGATAGAGAAGTTAGAAATATCCATGAGAGAATGGATGTTCGATTCCGGTCATCGATCAGCTGCCTCTTGCACACCCCCTACTGGGGATGTGCCTGCAACCAAGGTACATGCCCTTGACCGGAATCGAACCTGGGACTTTTCATTCCGCAGGCCGACGCTCTATCCACTGAGCCAAACCGGTTTCAGCGAATTTGTGGCTTTTAATAAACTGAGAAGATAGGCAAATGGAAAAGAAGAATATTTGGTTATCCTATAATTTTTAAAAATAGAGCAAATTAAGTGAGAAACACTCATGATCATCATGATCATAATCAGCTATTTACTGACTGCCTATTCCTGGTAGCATAGGTCAGTGGTATGAGTTTGAATAACTTGGTTATTCAGGGAAAGGGTTTAGGTAAGGAAGGAAGGCATTCTTTGAGTAATATATTTGTTACTTATACTTCTCCCTCCTTCATAAATTATCCTAAGCAGCAGTCTGTATTATATGAAGCAAACCAAATGATTGCTAAATAAATGTGTAGTGTTTATTTTTTGTTGGTTAGTAGCTTGAGTTAATATGGAAGAGTTGTGCTTGTTTTTTTTTACACTTTGAACACGTATTCATGATGATTGGTATGTTACTTCCATTTTATGAAGCTGGAATGTAATTTTCTTACTTTTAATGGCTGTAGAGGTTTATAGTTATTGAATCTTTGTTTTGATGTTGTTAGGCATGCCAGTACTTTTTTTGTTGTCAAATTTTTAGTTAGGAAATAGCCTCCCAATTATAACTGTTTCGCTGGGAATTGAGACAATGTCTGGTAATATATTGCTATAGAAATAGACTGTCAAGTGATGACTCAGATTTAGTGTTCAGTGTAATTTAGGAAAGATGACTTAAGTAGAAGAACATTGGTGTATCTGTTTTTCAAATTGCAATTAATTGTAATAACAGCTTATAAGATCTACATAATTTTCCTTTGGATTCTGTTGAACTTTACAAATTTTATATTATATGAATTAAAAATGGACAGTTTAAAAATTAGTCAAATGAATTAATCAAAAAGAATCCTGCCTTATCAAATCATGTTTCTAAAGATTTTTCAAACCCTTCAGTCATATCCAGGTATGGTGGTTTCTTTTTTTCTTTTTTTAAAAATATATTTCATTGGCCGAAACCTGTTTGGCTCAGTGGATAGAGCATCGGCCTGCGGACTGAAAGGTCCCAGGTTCGATTCCGGTCAAGGGCATGTACCTTGGTTGCAGGCATATCCCCAGTAGGGGGTGTGCAGGAGGCAGCTGGTCGATGTCTCTCTCTAATCGATGTTTCTAACTCTCTATCTCTTTCCCTTCTTCTCTGTAAAAAATCAATAAAATATGTTTAAAAAATAATAAATATATTTCATTGATTCTTTATAGAGAGGAAGGGAGAGAGATAGGAAGTTAGAAACATCAACGAGAGAGAAACATTGATCAGCCGCCTCCTGCACACCCCTCACTGGGAATGTGCCTGCAATCAATGTACGTGCCCTTGACCTGTACTGAACCCGGGACCCTTGAGTCCCAAGGCCAACGCTCTATCCACTGAGCCAAACTGGTTTCGACAGGTATGGCATTTTGAAAATAAAAAAGATTTTTTTAATGAGGTTTTATCCGAGTTGAGAAACTATTTAGATTTGTCATTTTTTATTATATGGATACAGTCCTTTTAGCCAACATATCCCAACTGCATTAAAAAGTATTTCGTAAGTATTTTTAAATGTGTTTTACCCATATCTTGTGGAAAAATATAATCTTTTGAAAGCATTCATGTTAAAAAGAATTAGAAACGATGTTTATTTCATTTGGACCTGTTTCTTTTAATGTGTCATTAAAGTGTAGGTATACTATATAAGAATTCATACTACCGTGTTTCCCCGAAAATAAGACATCCTCTGAAAATAAGACCTACTTTATGGAAAAATAATACATCCCCTGAAAATAAGACCTAGCACATCTTTGGGAGCAAACATTAATATAAGACACTGTCTTATTTTCGGGGAAACAGGGTATATGATCAACTGAGATTTTGATTTAAATATAAGTTGTACATGGAAGTCTGTATAAGATACTATATATTTTCCCCCCAAAGAAGCTTTTTTAAATGGTTCTGTTAAGTGTAAGAATGTTCTGATGATTATCTTTTTAATTAAAATGAGAAATCTTTGTTTAAAGTGGCATTTCTTTTTTACGGCCTGTTACAGTCTCTGTAACAATCATTTCTTAAGTCTGAACGTTTTATTTCCAGGAATCCATTTATATAAAACTATGTTTAGACTTAATTAAGGAACGGTTCTTACAAAGCTTGTAAATAGCCAGGAAAAAAGGGACCGAAAATAAAACTGACATTCACATTTAGCAAAATGATTGTTACAAGGTATGTAATAAGCTATAAAAATACAATAAATCCCTTTTTATAAGAGTTCATATTTTCTGATCCTTGTTTTCAAGGGTATTTAAGAAAAATACCAAAGCTCTGCAAAGTGACATCTGTTTTGCTGAATAGACAGTGATAACTTCTTTTGTCTATAAATGACAATACAGGAGTTCTACCTGTTGTCTTTGAAATACCTTGTAATTATTTAGATTAGAATGTAAACTTTATGTTGTGCCACTGTGAAAACAAGACTGGGTTCTCTTTCTACTTACACTGCTTTCTAAAGGTCACAAAGCTTTGGTTAAGTTGCTTAACTGCTCTGAGTCTAATTTTTCTCATCTAGAAAGTGAAGTTAATAATCCTCTTCCTACTTTAAAGAGTTTGTGAGGACTAAGTGAAGTTATAAATAGTGAAAATATTTTGGATATTATATAGAACTGTGAACATCAAAGCTTTTTTAAATTTATTTTTTATTTTTAATCTCTCTGACCTCACGTGGTGGAAGTAGTAGTAATGATAAAACAACAACAGTAAGAGTAGCAAACACATAGCTCAGTATGTACCAGGTAGGAGTCTAGGCGCTCTCTCTCTCTCTCTCTCTCTATATATATATATATATATATATACACACACACACACACACACACACACCGTATTTGCCGGCGTATAAGACGACTTTTTGGCCCTGAAAAATATGCCTCCAAGTGGGGGGTAGTCTTATACGGCGAGTATATAACAAACTCTGTATTTTAGTGGAAATTTTAGGGGGTCGTCTTATACGCCCAGTCGTCTTATACGCCGGCAAATACGTATTTTTCAGGGCCAAAAAATCGTCTTATACGCCGGCAAATACGGTGTGTATATATATATATATAAACTCATTTGGTCCTCTCACCTTAGGTGTATCATTACCTCTGATTTCCAAATGTGGAAACTGAAGCACAGCGAGGTTAAGTTACTTTTGAAGAGGGATATGGATAATATCCATCTTTTTTCAGATCTACTGAAAAATTGTGAGAAAAGCATAATGGTTAGTCATATACTGCTCACCTGGATCGGCCAATTGTTAACATTTTTCCACATTTGATTTTTTCTCTATAGTTATACTTTTCTTTCTAAATCACTTGAGAGTTGCAGGCATCATGATATTTCACCTCTGCTTCAGCATGAGTTTCCTAAGAACAAAAGCATTGTCTTTTATAACCACAATGCAAGATCCCACTCAGGAAATTTAACAGTGATAATATTTTTATTTAATATGTAGTCCATATTTAAATTTCCCCAACTGTCACAGTAATATCCTTTATAGCTTTTAAAAAAATGCTCAATCCGATTACATGTTATGTATATATTTAGATCTCTTTAGTCTCCTTTAATTTACACTAGTATCCTAGTCTTTTTATTTATGAAATTGACATTTTTGAAGAGTCCAGGCTAGTTTTACAGAACATCTCTCATTTGGATTTGTATGATTGTTTCTCCATGATTAAATTCAGGTTAAAAAAATTTGGCAGGAATATCTGTTATGGTTTCTTTCTCAGAGCATTACATCAGAAGATATATCTTGTCAATTTGTTCCTTTATTGGTGATACTGTTTGATTGTTTTATTAAGGTTGTGCTCACTAGATTTCTCTATTGTAAAGGTATATTTATAATTAATAAATGTACAGTGGAGTGAAACTTGGGAACTGTAAATATCTTGTTTCCCAACATTGTTTATTCCACTAGTTTTTAGCATGTTTTGGTGATGATTCTTTTGTAATAGTTTTAAAATCTGCCCATTTATTTTTAGGCAGTTCTAAATCATTTTTTGTTTCTCCATCAAAATTGTGACTGTTTCTGATTTGGGGAAGACATTGTGTAGATTTTATTTTTCTTTTTGATTTTGAGCTTAGACTAATTCAAATGGCACTTTTTAACATTCTGATTTGCAAGTTATATGCTATATATATATATTTAAATATATTTTATTGATTTTTTTTTTTTTTTTTTTTTTTTTACAGAAAGGGATAGAGAGCCAGAAACATCGATGAGAGAGAAACATCAACCAGCTGCCCCCTGCACACCCCTTACTGGGGATGTGCCCGCAACCAATGCACATGCCCTTGACCGCAATTGAACCCGGGACCCCCCCAGTCCACAGGCCGGCGCTCTATCCACTGAGCCAAACCGGTTTCGGCATATGCTTTATGTTTTTTTATCTTTAGTGGAAAACATTGTTAAGCTGAATAAAGAATTTAATTTAAGATGTAAGGGTTTGTAGTAGTAAACACTGTCAGAAGTCTCCAGGGCTGGGTGGGGGAAATTAAGGGGGTGGGTGAGGCCTATGTTTACCATTCAGTATGCCTGGGTAAGGCCTGAAAAAGTGCATTCTGACTATTTTCCAGGTGATGCTGCTGGTTCTGAGACCACAGTTTGAGAACTACTGTGGTTCCTCGAAGTCTTTTAAGGCAATATCTTGCTTATGTTATTTGAGCCCTTTTCTCTTTGCTTTTTCTGGTAGACATGAGTAGTGTGGATATAGTATAGTGGAATAAGTTGATGCTTGTATTAGTTGATTTTGACAAATGTAACAATTTGGGAATTGGCTAAATTACTGAATAAGATCTCATTAACCTGGCTAATCCAAAATTGACTGTTTTAATGAAAATGGCTATAGGCTATTTTAGAATTTACCATGGCATATATATTTGTTGAATTTTCTTTACTTCTCTTAATGAAATGCTGATCCCTTAGTTTTGACCAAATTGGATGTTCACAGTGGTCAGTTTGGGCGTTTACTTCTTAAGTGATCTCTGCATACATCCCCCCAACTTGATTTTGTTCAATCTGTGTAAGTAGTTAAGCAAGTGGCACATTTGTTATGTCATAGAGATATTTTTGCTTCTACAAAATTTGGCCAGTTAGCCCTCCTGCCTTGCTTCCCTCATTAGAAATATTATAAACATCAGAGAGAAAAGGATGACCTTAATATTTGCCTTCCAGACTAAATCACAGCCTTGAAGCAGTTATTTCCTTCTGAATAAAACGCTCAATTTCACGCCTTGATTAGTGCTAGTATGGGCAGGTGGATATTTATTTTATGCAGCTAAACTGATCTGTTTTTGCAAATTACTTGCCTGTCAGCAGAGCTGTAATTTCTTATGAGTAGTTGGTGGTAAATTATAGTTCTCATTAGTAAGTTTTGTCTGTGTATTTTTAAAAAATATTTATGAGGTAAGAATTAGTCACCAAATTTTGGCCAGACTAGGAGTTGACTAATAGTTTTTTTCAAAGGTTTGGGGATTGATGAATTTGGATTAACAGCCCCAATTACTAGTAATTACATAAAGCTGTAGGAAAGAGTGAGATCTTGTGTTTTTTTAAAAAAGATATATTTTTTATTTATTTTAAAGATGAAGGGAGAGGAAGAGAGAGATAGAAACATCAATGATGAGAAAGAATCATTGATTAGCTGCCTCCTACTACATTGATTAGCTACACTCCCCTTCCCCAACACACACACACACACACACACACACACACACGGGATCGAGCCCGTAACCAGGCATGTGCCCTGACTGGGAATCGTCGACGCTCAACCACTGAGCCATTGCAGCTGGTTGAGATCTTAATTTAAATTGACATGAAAATGTACTCAGAATCTAGAAAGAGTGATGCCTAATGGACAGACCAAAGAACAGATTCTCTTTTTATTGATAAATAGAATATATTATTTGAGTGTTTAGAGAAGCTTAAAAAGTAAGATGATAAATTGAGAGCAAGATACAGATTTTGAAATTGGAGGGTACTATTGAACTAAATTTTTAATTGTTTAATTGAAGCTATGAAGTTAAAGACATCATTTTAAAGCAAGACTGACTTTTATTGGACTTGGATTAAGAGAAAATATAATGAGTCAGAAGGAAGGCAAAGTTCTATTTCCTTAATAGGTGGGTCAGTTTATTTGCCTTAAGTAAAATGTCACCGAATTTGTGTTGGGTTATAGGATTTAGAGTCAGAAGGGATTATCTAATTTAAGGCTTTATAAACTTTTTTATGACCTCATTGAAAATCTTTTGTATGTCATGAGATCCTTTCCCCAGACATTCGTGTGTGTGTGTGTGTGTGTGTGTGTGTGTGTATTTAAATATATTTTATTGAGTTTTTACAGAGAGGAAGAGAGAGGGATAGAAAGCTAGAAACATCGATCAGCTGCCTCTTGCACCCAACCAAGACACATGCCCTTGACCGGAATCGAACCTGGGACCTTTCAGTCTGAAGGCCGACGCTCTATCCACTGAACCAAACCGATTTCGGCCATGCACATATATTTTATACACAGTTTCAAGATATTCAGATGTACTTTTATTTTACCCATAGATCTTAGGTTAAGACTCTTATGTAGCCTTATTTTAATGTTGTTATGTAATGTATTTTAATTAAAATATTTTGTTTTTTTATAATTATCATTCCACCATAATTAATTATGACTGTTTTAATAAGTCTGAGCTTCATCATAAAATGTCATTTTGAGGAGCTAATGAAATTTTGATTATGTTATTTGGTAGTGTCAAGATTTGTACAGAAATGGCTTGGGTGGTAATTATCAAAAATCCTACTGAAATGCCCTGTTTTTAATTTTCTCATTCCCCTATCTACCCAGGCAAGCAGCCACAACTTATTTCTATATTTGATGATGGAATTTTATTTGTCAGGGATGTATGGATGGACACACTTGACACTTAAATCCTTTGATTTGTTATACTATTTGCTTGGTTATACTATTTTAAAAAATATATACTTTATTGATTTTTTACAGAAAGGGAGGGAGAAACATCAATGAGAGAGAAACCCCCTACCGGGGATGTGCCCGCAACCAATGTACGCATTGCCCTTGACTGGAATCGAACCTGGGACCTTTCAGTCCACAGACAGATGCTCTATCCATTGAGCCAAACCGGTTTCAGCGGTTATACTATTTTTTTAGTAAAACTGATAAAGGCAGAAGATCTTTGAAATATCAGAATAACTAATAATATCAACAATTACTAATATTCTGATATTTTAAGGATCTTTATGCTTTTATCAGTTTTACTAAAGAAATAGTATAACCAAGCAAATTCCCACCAAGGTCCATTAACCTCAGTGAGTACACTGTACATCAAGAGCATTGGGAATTTTCTGTCAAGGTCAACTTTAAACACTGTCAGCATGTTCACTTATTTATACCTGCAGTTCTGGGAGGACTGGGGAGCATGTATCATATCTTTTTCTTCATTTTCTTAAGGTATCAACACGGGGAATGCTGTTCATCTACTTAACTTGTTCAAGAAATAGTGGTTCATGATCATTTGAGATCAGTAGTAGTACACTTTGGGCAAAAGACCTTGTTTGGATCATAGAATATGAATCCTTCCTTTTTATTTTATTTCTTAAATATATTTTTATTGATTTCAGAGAGGGAGGGAGGGAGGGGGGAGAGAGAGAGAGAGAGAGAGGAAGAGAGAGAAACATCAGTGAGAGAGAATCGCTCATTGGCTGCTTCCTGCATGCCCCTACTGGGGATCGAACCTGCAACACAGGCATGTGCCCTGACCCTGAATCAGAAATTGAATTATGGACCACTGAGCCATACTAGCCAGGTTGATTCTTTCCTTTTAAAAATGAGCACACTGCCCAGCCAGTGTGGTTCAGTGGTTGAGCATCAAGCCATGAACCAAGAGGTCCCTGGTTCCATTCCCAGTCAGGGCATATTCCTGGGCTGCAGGCTTGATCCTCAGTGGGGATGTGCAGGAGGCAGCTCATCCATCTCTCTCTCTCTCTCACCAACGTTTCTCTCTCTATCCCTCTCCCTGCTTCTCTCTAAATCAATTAAACAAATTTTAAAAACTAACAAAACAAAGCAAACTCTTACTTTAGGAACTGGGATGAGAAAGAAGTAAGGCCCTCACCCAAAGAGAGTAAGGGTTAACATTCTTACCACTTTGGGCCAGGTCATTACACTCTTCTTTTTTAATATATATTTTGATATTTTACAGAGAGGAAGGGAGAGAGATAGAGAGCTAGAAACGTCAATGAGAGAGAAACATCGACCAGCTGCCTCTTGCACACCCCCTACTGGGGATGTGCCCGCAACCAATGTACATGCCCTTGACCGGAATCGAACCCGGGACCTTTCAGTCTGCAGCCCGACGCTCTACCACTGAGCCAAACCGTAGAGCCAAACCGGTTTCGGCAAGGTCATTACACTCTTGGTAACAGTGGTAAAGGCTTGTCCCAGTAGCTTGCAAGTCCCTATGGAATATATGGCTAGACATGCTAGATCAGGGCAGAAATAGCAGTTTCACCGTGAGTTTCAGTAGGTTTAACAGCAGTAGCACATCTGAATGCATGTTGCCTCACAGCTGACTGCCCCTTAGATGAAGTCAGAGGCTCTCTTTTAAGGGATATTCTAGATGAGTCATAGCTGTTACCAAAAATGCTAGGCTACACATGCACAAATAATCCAGTCCTGCCAGAATGCCCACAGAAATCACATGATTCCTACGGCATTAGTACCTAATTCACATTATTGTACTGTAATAAAAATGCCTCATCTTGCCTAGGACCTACCAGCTTCAGTTAATTTAGAACTCGGTGCAAATTTGGGATTTTCCTGAGGTCCGCTACTAATACAACAAACAAAGGAAAAGCGAAAGCAGGGTTGGTGAGAGTCGGGCGTTAGTAATACAATTTTAGTATACATTTGTTGGTTTAATTTTGATGTAAGGACCTAGGGTTTGAATCACAATAGTCCTAGTCTCTCTCCTTTTCTTTCAATACCCTCTGTGCTGCTGTCCCCTCTCTCAACCTTCATCTAAGTAGTGTAACCACCCTTTCGCTCCAGCTCTGTTATTTTCATTATCATTGTCTTTGAGTTCCTTATTGCAGACCCTGTCTTCTTACAATCCTTTACAAAAGTGGCAAAAACACAAATTTTAAAATTGTTATTTCAGAATTTGGAATACTAGTGGATTTTTCTCTCTAAAAAAGTGAACTTAAGAAAATGTTTGTGTTTTAAAACACCTTAAGTTTTCTTTTGATCCCCAGGTTTGGTTAAATAAGTCATCTTTTTCAGTTCATTGCAGCCACAAAATTTATTAAATTATCTCAGCTGTGACTAAAATTAAAATGTGCTTGTTGTATTAATATGTAAAAATTAGTTCTGTCTTGTAAAAATACTACAATATTTATAAATTAATCTTTTGTATGCCTGTAGGGAACTAGGAGGATTTAGTAATATTTTCTCATCAGATAGTAATATTTCCATGTTTTGTTTGTAAGCAATAAATATGTATATGTATATGGGTATTATTTATACCATGGGAGAGGTTTTAATGTATCTTTATCAACTGATCAAAGGGCTAAAAGATCTGACCTTAGTGATTTAAGCTCTTAAATTAAGATAACATTTTGCATATACAAAGTCCTGTTATAGCACATAGTGGTAAAACAAATGCTTGTAAGAAATTTTTATTTTATTTTAACTTTCATGTCTCAACATGATGGTCCTACTAATGGATATGGTGATCCTGAAACCAAAATATTTTTTAGCTTTTATACTGCTGGTTTACAACAATAAATGCTTTTCTATGAATGTGAATTTTTATTCTCACTTTTACTATAAAAATTTTGAACTGTATAAACTATAGGATTCCACTACTATGAAAAACCTTGAATACAAGGTAAAGATATTCAAATGGAGTTTGCCTAGTATAAAACCCACTAATCTTGGATGTGGTATTTCTAACAAATGATGTTGGAGTACCACAGCAGCGTAGGATAGAACTATCTTCATTAAAAAAAATTACATATTTTTATTGATTTCAGGGAGGAAGGGAGAGAGAGAGACAGACAGAAACATCAGGGATGAGAGAGAATCATTGATCAGCTGCCTCTTAGTGGGGATTGAGCCCCCGACCTGGGCATGTGCCCTGACCTGGAATTGAACTGTGACCTCCTGGTTCGTAGGTTGATGCTCAACCACTGTGCCATCTTCATTTTTAATTGTTCAACTTTGGACAGGTATTAATGGACACTTTCCCATAGCTCCTAACATGATGGTATTGCTATCTTTTGCTTGGGGAGGTTTGTACAGAAATCAATCACTAAATGGTAGACAGTCTTTAGATTTTAGCAGATACCAGGTTTTTAAAAAATGTTTGTTTTTGTGTGAAGTCCCTATCAAAATAACTCTTCCCTCAAAATATTTTAAATTGGTTATCATATTATTTAAATAAATTCTTATATAAATTCTATTATTTACTTTATTCCTGGGGTAATCCAGTGTCCTTAAGAATACAATCCTAAAATAAAGTTGTTATATATTGGACAAAGGCAGAATGATTGTGTTGTTATGGCAACTCAAATGGGGAAAATGAAAACAGCACAGATAAACTGCATCCTGTTGTCATAGCAACCATAGTTGTGAAAATGATTAAAGCTGGTCTAGAAAGGATGTATTGCAGCTTTAGTCCATTGAAAGTAAATAGTGTAAGAAAAGGCAGAGAGAATTGGTTTTCGACAAAAGTTAAGTCCCTCTGGCATTGCAAGTTCCTAGTACCATTGCATATATGTAGACAGATTTTGGTCCTTTCTAATTATATTTCAACTCAATTTTATTGCCTCAGATCATAATGATGGTATGAAGGAAAGAAAAATGTAATAACTACATGAAAATCTTGTAAATAAAGAAAGATTTTTTTGGTAATCAATTTAGAAAGAAATTGAAGTTACAAAATTTTGTTACTAAAAATATATTTAAAACAATAGTAGCATGTTTTCCTTCCGTTCCCCTCCCCCCTCCATTCTTACCCAATGCTTTATTTCCACAACCTCTTTCTGTATTATTTTCCTCTTAACTGTTGAATTGCAACAAAAACACCTAATGTCACATCAGTTTATGAAAGCATTAAGGGCAACATTATGATCGCAGATGAACAGATGGATTTGGTGACGAATGATAAGCATTCAGTAGGTGTGAAGAAATTTACTTTAGCCATATCTTTCAAACTTTCTCTGTAATCAAAGCTTCTTAGTTATTTTAAGTGCCATTATTTTTTTTCCTTTTAACTTCTACTTGCCCACCATAGCAAAATATTTCATCCCAGTGGAGTGCAGACATGTTAGGAATAAATCTGATGAAAGCGGTGCTCTTTGTTCAGCATCTGGCTGCTCGCACAGGTTTTTGTGGTAATGAAATCAGCATCTTTGTATTAGAGTATTGATCTGCTGCTCGGTAGGTACTGTGTAAAAGAAGTATCTCTAACAATGTATTAAAGTGATTTAAGAACAGTTTATGTTACAAATGAGGTGGAGGAAGATGGAGTTCTGCAAGACTGGACACATGCTATAAATAGCCATAAAAATGAGGAGTTTTTCTAAAAACTGTGGCGTTGAAATTCTCATATTTTCTTCCACATTAATTGCAAATAGTTGATCACTACCAGAGCGTGAGTACACTAATGCCATTACTCTTCTGCCTTTTAGTAGAGGTTTTTATATTTATTGTTCTTGTGTGATAGCTGAAAACTATGGTGCAAATATAAATCAGCTATGAGAGATAATATTAACTGACCATAAGAACAGTGTTTTAAAGTAACTGTTGAATATTTTAAGTCAAAGTCCAAATATTAATGTTATTTAAATGTAAGTTTCATAAATAGGCTCCTCACTTTAAACATTGCCCAATTTTGTCTGACCAACCAAAAACTGTCCTTTTATATAGGCACCATAAAACTGTATAAAATTGTCCTTTTATATAGGCCCGGTGCATGAAACTCATGCATGGGTAGGGTCCCTAGGCCTGGCTGGATCAGGGCCAATTGGGGCCTTCCAGCTGCCAGCTGAGGCCTCCCTTCGTTCTGCGTCACCCCCTTGTGGTCCGGGCATGTCATAGTAAATGATTGAACTCCCAGTCTCCCAGTTGAACTCCTGAGAGGACACTTTGCATATTAGCCTTTTATATATATAGATAGGCAAGAAACCTCTTTTTAAAATACGTTTTTCTTTATTATATGTTGAGAGAGAGAGAAAAGAGAAAGAAAAAAAATTATCAATGTGAGAGAAATCACCGATTGCCCACGTCCTGTACACACCCAACTGCAACTTGGGTGTGTGCCCTGACTGGGAATTGAACCAGCTACCTTTCAAAGCAAGGGACAATGCTCAACTAATTGAGCCACACCGGCCAGGGCGAAACCTCTTTTTAAAAAGCAAAAAGATAAAAGGGAAGAGAAAGGAGAACTAAAAATTTTAGTGTATTTTGAAAGATTTGTAAAATAGTCATTCCTGCCAAAACCAATTTGGCTCAGTGGATAGAACATCAGACTGCGGACTGAAAGGTCCCAGGTTTGATTCCAGTCAAGGTCATGTACCTTGGTTGCGGGCACATCCCCAGTGGGGGGTGTGCAAGAGGCAACTGATCGATGTTTCTGGCTCTCTATCCCTCTCTCTTCCTCTCTGTAAAAAATCAATAAAAATATATATATATTTTTAAAAGAAATCTTAAAAAAAAATAGTCATTCCTTTCTGTTTAGTAGTAGTAGGTCGTATCTGACTCATGTGCCTTAGATCAAACATACATGAGCTCTTAAATGGTTCAAATACCCAGAAAATACTTCAAAAATTCTATGAACAAGTTAGCTAACATTTTGTAAAGGAGTTTGTAAATGAAAGCTGACCATTCTGTTGTAAGCACCACTGGGATATAACTGTATGGATTTGAATCTCCTTTTTTCCTAACTTATCTTGGAACAGTTTTTAAGGCTAGTTTGTAATCTGTGAAAATATTTATATTAAAATCGGATGCACTGATTTTTAGACTGGTGTCTAAAAGTGGGCAGTATCACCAGGTTGTGTACATTTACTGGTTTATCATCTTGGCTTGTGATAAAAAGGATGATCGGGTACTTGATTTTCTTGGAAGAAAAAAATTTATTAGATATAGTCGTCATTCCCTATTTCACAGTTTCTTGTCACATTTCACTTGCTTTCAAAATATTCATTTTGGATCCTTCTTGTGAATATGTGACTCTTAATACTGATGTCCTGAGAGAAAGGAGAATTTCTTATCTAACCTAAATAATAACCACACCATCACAGAAAATATCCTCACAACATATCAAGCAATCAAATAGCCAATAAACCTATTCTCCTGCTAAATTCCACAAACTACATGGGGAGGGCAGATAGTGTTCATATTGTTACTTACCAGGGAACATGGCACTTGATCTTTGAAATGGTTATTTATTTCATATATTGTAGCTGCCAATCAGCCAGCCATTTGCAAATAGTGAAGTAAACACACTGCTGAAAATGAGCTTATTCTCTGCTGGTCGGTGGTGCCAGGGAAGTTAGATATACTATGGTTCCGTTTATTTATGTAGTCATTTGTTCTCTTCTAATGAGCAAGTAATTTTCTTTTCTCTACTCCTACACAAAAGTTAAATTAAGGAGTACCCAAGAGGGCTGGGATACTTGTTTGCAGTCCTTGGAATAAAGGGATCCTTTCATGAGAATTTCCCTCTCAGGAGAAAGCTCCAGATAGCTCTCACTTTTAAACTCACTGCTAGAGCAATCAGATTTGTATAGAAGTCTAAAGTGAGGGTTTGTCTCCTTTCCCCCTACCTCCCAGGCAAAGGATTTTATTCTATGGCTTCTTTTGTTGTTGTTTTTAGCCTATGAGTGAGGGATAAGAATTCTGATCCCTCATATGGCAGCTGGCTTGCTTTAATATGTGGATTGCCAACATGACACTGGCTTCTGTTGAGTCATACTAACTGCTGTGAACAAACGTGTGAATCCACATGGAGGGGGCGGGGGAGCATTGCCAATGCCTTTCATCAAAATGGGAGCCGGCTTCAACTTCTATTTACCCCTCTAGTTACAGCCAAACTCTCTTTTCTTTTTCTCTCTTCTCTCCCTTTCTCTTCTTTTTCCTTCGCCTCCCTTTCTCTCCTTTTAACTCTCCTCTCTCCCTTTTCAGAAATACATGAAGCCTAATCTTGCCATTGAGACTGTGATCTTCTGAAATTTGTGTGTAGGCCAAACCCACATCAAAAATTGTTGTGTAACCCCACAATTCCCAGGCCTCAGCTGGTGGCCTAGTTATTTCAAATAATATTTAATGCAGTAAATTCTAGGGCAATAAAAAGAATTTAGACAGTACCTTAGAGCTTATTGCAATGGGATTTGACTTGATTTTAATAAAGTGAAATTCCAGTATAACCAAATAATTTCTTTGTGGCATGATTTAAAAGGTCTTTTAGGTAAAGGTATAGGAGAATTAATTTGTAAAACCTAATCTAAGATAATTGCTGTTTTACTCTTACCAAGAAAAATGAGAACTTCAAAAATCTAGGAATTCTCTTTACTTAGCATAAGGTGATTTTTAATAATGGAGCAAAGAAAAAGTAAGTGAATATCTTTACATTTTGTTCTGTTATGGGGAGAATAAAGATACCACCTGGCTTTATGCATAAATTTGCTTACTAAGTTGGTTCATTTCCTATAGATGGGTATTAAAAATTACTTTTTTTGGAACAGAAAACATGTGGCATATACATATTATTATTATGCCCTACTGCCTGCTAATGTTGAATATTTTATGTGATTTAAAAAAAAAAAGAGAATTGTTCTTTCCAAATTCAACAATCTTACAGTAAAAACGGCCATGACCAAATATTTAGAACTTATTATATTGATACAAATAAAAGAAAATAAAACACAAGTATTTGGTAATTAAGAAAAAGTGGTCATAGTCTTGTATTCTGAAGTACTTATCTCATCCAGTAACTTTTAAGATCTTTTGTTTTCTCTACTGAAGCAGAGTAGTGAAAATGTTTTTGTAGAAAGTTATGAAAAAACGTCTATGTATTAATTTGCTTTGGGTCATTCTGGTCTCTCTGGTAAATTCATAATTAGGAAGGCCTTTTTAAGACTGTGTTCTAGTCTCACAGGTATGCAGCTACTCCATATCTGGTAAATCTAAATTCATATGTGAGGAGGTTATGTTTTTTTAAAGCATATTATTTACACAATTCACTGGAATGGCTCCTCTGGAAGTTGGGTGGCTCTGTTATGTAATTACGTACTTAGTAACCCTGTGCTACACAGCAGTAGAAATTCAAGTAAGAATAATTTACTGCTTATGCATAGTTATTAGAATTTTAAAGCATTTGTTTGTTCAAAATTCTAGTTTATCAGAGTATTATATTTGACTAATTGCATACTTAATACATAATAATAGATAAAATTTATTTTTAGAGAGAAGCCAAATTTGAATTTTAATCATTCTAAATAGGCATCAGGAGTTGCTTCCTCTTCTCCCCCTTCACTTTTGTTTAAAGGGATTTCCATCCCTTTAGTTCATATTTTGTGGTGAAACTAATAATTCTATACAAAAGTCCATATTAGAAGTATTATAGATGGAGTAAATCACAGAATTATGGAATTCTATTGTTTAGGGTACTGTTAGAAATATTTTAATTTACTCCATTTTACCATTGAAGAAGCTGAGTTGCATAAAACTGCTCAAGGTTTTAGAATTGGTTTAAGGACAAGTCTGCATGAGAACCTAATGTGTTTTGTTTTGTTATTTTTAGTCCTCTACCCAAGGATATGTTTAGAGAGAAGGAGAGAGCAGCTGGTTGTCTCCTGTATGCACCGCAACTGGGGATCAAACCTGCAACCTAGGTGTGTGCCCTGATGGGAATTGAACCCACAATCTTTCGGTGTATGGACAACATTCCAACCCTCAGCCACCCAACCAAGGCACGAGAACCTGATGTCTTAACTCCTGGATAAGTGTCATACTTCCTCTCAGTCGTCTTGCTAATTCAACAGTTCATTTCACCAGGGATTTCTTGAACTCTTCTGCTGTGTACAAAAGTGGACTAGGAATCTAGAGATTATAAGAATAGTGTCTTTATTTAGTTTAACAATAATGACATAAAAATAGTGATATTTTACTTTTTAATTCTTATTTAGTGTTTTCCAATGACTATAAATGTTAACGTGGTGGCTAAACCTTTACATCTAATTTTTCTAATAGGTTATAATCTCATTAAAGGCAGGGGCCATTTAGTTCTCATAAAGTTAATTCAGATTCTTATTTTTGAAGACTTATATTAAAATTTTCCCCCAAATATCTATGGCATTTTGGAATAAGTGTAGGTTCCCGTATGCCTACTCTGGGGACAATACTCATTTTAGAACTATATTTCTGTCTTCAAGTACTATTGGTTTCAAGTAACAGATTGCCTCATTTCCCCTTAAGCCAGAAGGGGCAACTATTTTAAGAGATTAGAGATAGCTCTTGGGACTGAAGGGGACGATGTGCAGTCAGGTACCGCAAAGACATGGAGCTAGACCTTGGAACACCTTGACATCTCAAGGCAGCACCCTTGCATTCCTGGGATAAGTCCTACTTGGTCATGGTATATAATCCTTATATGTTACTGGGTTTTATTTGCTCATCTTTTGTTTAGAAGTTTTGCTTGTATAATCATAAGGAATATTGGTATGTCATTTCCTTTCCACTTAGAATCCATCTAATGAGTTTTTAAATTTCGGTTCTTTTTTATTTGTTTTTTTGTTAATCCTCACCAAAGGATATTTTCCATTGATTTTTAGAGAGAGCAGAAGGGTGGAGAAGAGACAGAGAGAGAAACATCTATGTGAGAGAGATACATTGATTGTTTGCCTCCTGCATGCACCCCAACCAGGACTGGGGATTGAGCCTACAACCAAGGTATGTGCCTTTCAATCCTCGGACCAGTACTCTGTCCACTGAGCCAAACTGGCTAGGACTGCGTTCAGTTCTTAAATTTCCATTTAGTTTTTCGTTGTATCTGTTGTTTCTTCAGTCATACTTTCTATCTTTCCATCTCTATCAAGAGTGTTTGTCCTGAGTTATTGGAATGTTTTATGCTAGTTGCTTTAAAATTGTTGTCTCTAAAGGTAATTCCAACATCTGTGTCAGTGTGGTATTGACATCTGCTGATGTGAGTTGAGATCCCTCCTCTTTATTGCAAAGTAATATTTGGACTGTATCCTGGAAATTTTTAATATTGTAGGACTGAATTTTGTTTAAATCATATTGAAAATGTTGATGTTTTTGTTTTCTGAACCCAGTTGAGTTCAACCTACAAGTTCAGATAGCCTTCTGTTGGGTTGTGGTTTTAATGTCTATTCCACTTTTAAAGCCTTTGCAATGCTATTGAAATTTGTTCCATGTGTGCGCCACCCAGTGACCAGTCTGAGATCTAGATGGAAGTCTATCGTGTAGGTCAGTTCTCAAAGTCTTTGGCTTGCTTCTTTGGGTCCTATCCACATATGTGAAGCTTGTGGGTGAGCATAGGAGTTCATAAACCACTTTATGTGCTTCTCCTCCTGAGTTCCTCCCTCTCCACTATCTCCCCAGTACTGTCTAGTTCCCTGCCACCCCCCCCCCCCTCCCCGTCTTCCAGCCAGCCAGCTGGACCCTTATTTAACCTGCTCTCCATGAATAGTTACTGCATCTGGGGATGAATGATAAGAGGATGGAGAGGGGGAAAAAAGTAATGAAGTTTTGCCTCAGCCTTTTAGAATCACAAGTTCTATGATCAAAGGGAGTTTTCTTCAGAACTTTTGGCTCCTGTGGGCCCCCCTACTTCTACAGTGGCTTTCATCATGGGATTTTTAGAGAAAATAAAGAGTACTGTAAAAGAAAGGAAAATGGGAGATTTTCACCATTCTCTGTGTATTAGGATACTTCTGCATTCCTTGGGCCAGAACCAGAGGGCTTTTCCTGGATCTCTCTTTGTCTTACACCAGTATCTACTTTTGGGTTTCATGCTGCAGTGTAGGCTGGTAGATACAGAAAGAATTTTTTAAAATATGGTAAATTTACTGTTGGTTCAGTGTTGTGTTGAAGTCTTTGTCCACAAACCACCCACTGCTGTTAACTTTTCAGAGTACTCGAATAGCTGCACCTTGCGTTCTGTCCATTTTTATGTTTAGAGGGAGATAGAGGAGGGAGTGTGCTTATTCTTTCCTAACTGGACCAGAATCCCTTCTAGTTGCTCTTTTTTAAATTATCTGTTAAAAACAAACATATATATATGTGTGTGTGTGTGTGCGTGTGTGTGTGTGTGTGTATTTTGATTTCAGAAAAGCGGGGGGAGAGAAAGAGAGAGATTGAAACATCAACGATGAGAGAGAACCATTGATTGACTGCTTTCTGTCTGCCCCACACTGAGGTCGGAGCCTGCAACCTGGGCATGTGCCCCACCAGGAATAGACTGTGACCTCCTGATTCATAGGTGGATGCTTAACAACTGAGCATGCTGGTTAGGCCTCTAATTGCTTTTTGATACTAATTTATAGCTCATTAACAACATGTTCACAAGTTTAGTCCTTTGAAATTTGTTGCTACTTTTAAGCTCTGTTTTGTTACGTGTAGCAAGTGTGCTTGGAAACAACTGCAGTTGTTGGGTACAATATTCTAGATAAGTCATTAGGTCAAGTTCATTAATTGTGCTCTTCAATTATTTTTTGTTTATTCTGTCAAATAGCTGAGTGAGGTGTGTTCAGCCTCAAGTTATGATTATAGATTTGTCCTTTTTAGTTCTATTTATTTTGCTTGTTATATTTTAAAATTTTATTAATACATATACTTTTAGGACTTGTAGTTGTTGACGAATTGACATCTTTATCATTATGAAGAGGTCTTCTTTATTCCTATTAATATTCCTTGTCCAGAAGTGAACTTCTATGTTATCATAGCCATTTCAGTTTTCTTATAACCTTTTATGATATCTTTTTTAAGCTTTTACTTTTATCTGTATATGTTAATATATATAGTTGTGTCTTTTTAATTCAGTCTAACAATCTGTGTCACAATGTTTGGGCTTGTATTGTCCAACAGAAATGTTAGCCATAGGTCCTAAACAAGTATATATTTAAAAATTTTCTTTTAGCCCTAGCCAGTTTGGCTCAGTGGATACTGAAGGGGGTCTCAGGTTTGATTCCAGTTAAGAGCACATGCCTGGGTTGTGGACTCGATCATCAGTAGGGGGCATATAGGAGGTAGTTGATCAATGATTCTCTCTCATCATAGATGTTTCCATCTCTCTTCATTTCCCTTCCTCTCTGAAATCAATAAAAATATATTTAAAATGAAATGTTCTTATAATCACATTAAAAAAAGAAACTTGAAATTTTCATAGTGCTTTCTATTTTATTCACTATATTTTAAGTATCAATTAAAATGTAATCTACATAAAGTTATTGAGATATTAAGTACAAAATCCAATGTGATTTTATAATTAAGCCCATCTCAATCTGGATTAGTATGCTCAGTTTCTACATGTGACTAGTGATCACTATATTAGAAAATGTAGGTTTAGACCATTTATATTTAGATTGTTTACATTTAGTGTGGTTAAGTTTAAATCTACCATTTTGTTTCCATTTGTCCCAACTATTCTTTCCTGCTCTTGTTTGAAATTTTCCTGCCCTCTTTTAGATTATATTTTAGTATTTCATTTTATCTTCTCTGTTGGCTTATGAGGTACCTTTGCTTTAGTGGCTGCTCTGAAGAATACATTATGCACTTTAAAATATTTGTTGAGTTGAAATTCACATAACACAAAATTAACAATTCTAATGTGAACAATTTAGACCTGTGAGTTTGATTCTTGGTCAGGGCACATATAAGAATCAACCAGTGAGTGCATAAATAAGTGGAACAACAAATTGATGTTTCTCTCTCTCTCTCTCTCTCTCTCTCTCTCTCTCTCTCTCTCTCCCTCCCTCCCTCCCTCCCTCCCTCCCTCCCTTCCTCCTTCCCTCCCTCCCTTTTTTCCCCTCTCTCCCTTCCTCACCCCCTCTCTAAAAATCAGTAAATTTTTTTAAATTTTAAATTATTTCCTGTTGGTCACTGAGGCATTTTAGTTTTTCCCCAGTCTTTTTTCTCTTAGTGCTTTGTTTTGCATATTGTTATTTCTTCAAGTTCACTGATCTTTTTTTTTAACAGTGTTTAATCAACTGTTAACCCACTTCAGAAAATTATTATTTCAGACTGTATTTTTCTTTTCTGGAAGTTTTATTTCATTTATTTTTTATATTCTACAGTTCTCTTCATTATATATACTATTCTAATAGCTATTTTAATGCTTTGGTTTGCTAATTTCATTATCTCTGTCATTTATGGATCTGCTTCTATTGACTGATATTCCTTCTGATTATGGGTCACATTTTACTGTTTCTTATCTAGTAATTGTAGATTTAGACATTGTGAATGTTGCATTATTCAATATTTGTATTTTATTATCTTTTAAAAAGAATATTGTTTATTTCAGCCAGTAGTTAAGTTTCTTGCAGATCAATCATGCTGCTATGAATTGATTTTAAGCTTTACTAGGTAGGTTACTCTGTAACCTTTATACTAGTGTAGTATATCCATACCAGTGAAGTGTGAGCTTTCTGGGGTTTCTACTGAATATCCCAAGTGTTAAATTAGGCTTCTGCAATCTGGCTGGTCAGAACAGAAAAGTTCCTCAGCTCTTTGTAGGTCCTAGGAGTTGTTGAGCTTATAGCTCCCTCATAATTCTACTGACCTTTCTTCCTGTTCACTAATTATCACTTGGTCTGTTTCTAAGCTATTCTTTTTTATTATTGTTACTGTTAATACTCACCCAAGGATATTTTTCCCATTGATTTTTTTTTTTTTTTTTTAGAGAGTGGTAGGGAGGGGGAGACACACAAAGAGAAATATCAATGTGAAAGAAACACATCCAGTAGTTGCTTCCTGCACATATCTTGACTAGGGCCGGGAATCGAGCTTGCAACAGAGGTACATGTCCTTGATTGGAATTGAACCAGCAATCCTCTAGTGCAGTGTTTCCCAAACTTTTGACATATGTGCACCCCTTCTATAATTTTTGTAACGCTGAGTACCCTTCGTCAAAAAAAAAGGATGTATTTTTTTTTTTTTAAATCTATTTTATTGATATTTTACAGAGAGGAAGGGAGAGAGATAGAGAGCTAGAAACGTCGATGAGAGAGAAACATCGACCAGCTGCCTCTTGCACACCCCCCACCGGGGATGTGCCCGCAACCATTGCACATGCCCTTGACCGGAATCGAACCTGGGACCTTTCAGTTCGCAGACCGACGCTCTACCACTGAGCCAAACCGGTTTCGGCAAGGATGTATTTTAATAACAATCAAAATATATTTATTTTTTCTTTTTTGGGGGTACATACACAAAATAATAATAAACGAAAAATAAAATTATTTATAATAAAATATAAATAAAAGTTATATTATAACTAACATTTATTTGCATACCAGACCATCTCACGCCTCACAAGACTGTCTTGACTTAACTCATGAGAACGTAGAGTTAGGCACAGCTAAGCACGGTGCAGTGCATATCCCCACCAAACTCTGGTGCAATGCGTTCCCCCACCAAACTCTTCCCATACCCCTGGGGGTACGCGTGCCACACTTTGGGAAACACTGTTCTAGTGTATGAGCCAATGCTCTAACCACTGAACAACATGCGAGGGCTAAAACATTTTTTTTTTTTTTAACTTGGGCACCTTGTTCTTGATGGGCTCTATGCTCCAATTTTTGGCTCCTTAGCACCATGAAATTGCTGAAATATGCTTCACACTTGATTTTTCAGCATCCGACTCTGCATGTAAAACCTGTCTCAGCAAATGCCTCATGGGGAAATCATGTAAAGAACGTCAGGATTTTGGCCGCTCAAGTCTTTGCTGCATGAGCCTTCAAATAGTTTTATATATTTTATTCATATTTTATAGTTATCTTTTCCTGCATGAAATTTAGTCTGGTAATAGTTGCTACATCTACCCTGGCCTGTGTGCCTCAGTTGGTTGAGTGTCTTTGCATGTACTAAGAGGTCCCGTTTAGGGTACATGCCCAGGTTGCAGGCTCAATCCCCAGTAGGCAATTGCAGGAGGCAACTGATCAATGGTTCTTGCTCATCGATGTTTCTCTTCCTTTTTCTCTCTAAAATCAATAAACATTAAAAAATTTAACACATCATAGTAAAAATGAAAACCCCAATATATTTTTTCATTAATTAATTTTCATATTATTTTTGAACATTCTCAAACTTACAAAATAGTTGCAAATAAAATGCAGTTAACATTTTCCCCATAAATCATTTGGCATAAGGCATTACATGAGATATTATCACTCATAAATTCTTTGGTGTGTGTGCAGACAGGAACATTCTCCTATACAACCTAATAAAATCATCAAGAACAAGAAAATTAATAGATACATGACTGCCAACTTACCCATAGACTCCATTCAAGATTTTCTAGCAATCCCAATAAAGGTCCTTTCTTTATAGCAAAGGACCTAGTCCACAGTCACATGTTGCAGTTAGTTGTCATGTCTCTTTAGTCTCCTTCAGTCTGGGATAGTTCTTTAGTCTTTCCTTGACTTTCATGACATTGACATTTTTGAGAATTACAGGCCACTTATTTTCAGATTGCATTTTAGTGTGGGTTTTTCTAATGTTTTTTTATGATTGGATGTGGGTTATGTATCTTTGGCAGGAGTCTCACAGAGGTGATGCTGTATTTTTTGTATTGCATTCTGTTAGGTGATACATTATTTTAATTTGTTTCATTATTGGTGATGCTGATCATTTGACTAAGATGTCAGCCAGGCCCAGCTGGTGTGACTCAGTGGTTGAGCATCGACCCATGAATCAGGATGTCATAGTTTTTGATTTCTGGTCAGGGTACATGCCTGGGTTAGGAACTCTATTTCCAGTGGGAAGTGTCCAGGAGGCAGCCAATCAGTGGTTCTTTCTCATCATTGATGTTTCTATCTTTCTCTTCCTCTCCCTTCCTTCCTCTGAAATTAATAAAAATATATCTGAAAAAACAATGTCAGCCAGGTTTTTTCCACTATAAAGTTACTGTTTTCTCCTTTGTAATAAGTATTATGTGGGGAGATATTTTGAGACTATTCAGGTATCATATTCCTTATCAAACTTAATTTTCAGTTTATTCTTTATACCATTAATAGAGTGATGGATATCTACTTTCAGTGGTTTATTGTATTATCTTTCTCTCCATACCAAAATAGCACAAATTTAGTGGCTTAAAATAACATATAATACACATTGTTATCTTACAGTTGCTTTGGGTCAGGAGTCTAGGCATGCCTAACCTGGATCCTCTTCTTCAAGATATCTTACAAGGCTGTTGTAATCAGGGTGTTGGCTAGGGCTGAGGTCTCATTTGAAGGCTTGATTGGGGAAAGTTCACTTCTGTTTACATTGTTTTTGGCAGAATTCCTTTTTCTCAAGGGCTGTTGGACTGAGAGCTTCAATTCCTAGCTAGCTGTCAGCTGAAGGCCACCTTCAGTTCCTTGCCATATGAACCTCTCCCATATGACTACTTCATAAAATATGCAAGACAAGAAGGCAATAGAATCTTTTAGCAAAATTGAAGTTACAATTTTATGAACCTATAAGCACTGGGGCAGAATTACACAAAGATTATAAATACCAGGAGGTAGGGTTATCAATGGGAGGGGGTCATGTTAGAGTTTGCCTGCCACAATTATAATCTGTAGATGCCCAGTGCATGAAATTTGGGCACAGGTAGGGTTCTTAGGCCTGGCTGGCAATCAGGGCTGATTGGGGCCTTCCAGCTACCAGCCAGGGCCTCCCTTTCCCAGCTGCCAGCTGTGGCCTCCCCTTCCCGGCGGCTCATTGCTGGCTGCTGGCTGGGGCCTTCCTTCATTCTGCTCCACCCCCTGGTGGTCAGCTCAGGTAATAGTGAGCGATAGAACTCCCGGACTCCTGGTCAAACTCCTGCAGGGACATTTTACATATTAGCCCTTTATATATAAAGATTATTATCATTATTTATTTTGATTTTCTGTCCCAGATTTAGCCTGTGAGAGCCTTTCATTTTGGCCATGTCTCCATTACTCTTGAGTACCACAAGAAAGTATTCTAATATAACTTACATTTTCCCTGCCTAAGCCCTGGAATCAACCATTGTTCTAAGGAGCTCTGATACTCTGTTAGTGGAGAGTGATTTTGAATCTTTAAATGTACTCATTGCTATTACAGTGTTCCTGTTTGTTACAGGGTCTTCTCGATGATAGAGATGTTTTTATATATGTGTCTGCCTCATTTACCTAGATTTCTGTCTCTATACAGTAAGCTTTGAGTTTACAACAATATCTTCAGTTTTAATTTAGCAGCATGGTATTCATTCTAGTTTTCTTGCTGTATTTTTAACTCTTCCCTGATTATGATAAACCTTGCTCTCATTATCCTCAGTGTTTGATCTGCCCCCTATTTAATCCTATATAACTCATCTGTTGCTGACACAGCTCCTTTTTTTGTTTGTTTGTTGTTAATCCTCACCATTGATTTTTAGAGAATGGAAGGGATGGGGGAGAAGCAGAGACATCGATCGGTTGCCTTCTGCACTCACCCCAACTGGGTCTAGGGGTTAAACCTGCAATCCAGTTATGTTTGATGTCCTTGACTGGGAATAGAACCTGAGACCCTTCAATGTGCTGGCCAACGCTCTAACCACTGATTTACACTGGCCAGTGCCATGCCTAACTTTTTAAGTGTCATTTTTATGTGGCACTATCCTAGGTTATCAGAATATCTAGTTTTGAATCCCATTTTTCCCACTTTTGGCTACCCATCAACTTTTAGTAATTTATTTAACCTCTCTGTATCTTATTTACCTTATTAGATTGTCTGGCAGATTTGTAAGATGGTGACTTGTTAAAATTTTATCCAATATATGCATTTTTCAATTTAATAAGATCAGTCACAGTAAATTTACCAATGTTATTTTATCCATTTCCTCACTGTTGCATAAACCAAAAAATACTTTATTTCTTCTGTGGTATGTAGCTCTCACTGATCTCTTACCTTTAAGCACACATTTATTGAGCATCTACTTTGGCCAGATACTAGAGATTTTTAAAAAGGTAAGCTATGACTCATATCTCTGAGGAATACAGTCTGGCAGAGGAGGCAAACACATATTTAATGGTATACAGTAACAAGTCTTACAATAAAATGAAAGCTTGTGCCTGTACTTTTCAAAAAATTAGAAATTTTAACTAAACTTTTATAGCACCTTTTGCCTAACACAGTTTAATACATTTCCTTGTAGTTATTATTTGTGTTAGTTAATTTATCTCCTTAAAATAGAGTATAAACTACTTAGAACATGTATTTTCAGTGGTGAATTTATGGATTTTGAGAGGCTAACACATTTGGGTTTTATTTCTGCCATTGCCATTTAGTCACTGTAACTTTTCTGACTTTGAGTTTACTCTCCCATTAAAGTGAAGATTTTAATAACTATTTGACAGGATTGTAATTATTAAGTGAAATAATGTATTTAAAGATTCTAGCACAATATCTGGCAAACACTTTTTGCCTGATCAATTTTGGTTCTGTCTTTATACTCTATCTGTGTTCATTCTGGTAATGATCTATAAATTTTATTGATGATGGATGGTGGAGGGAGGTAGAAGAGGGTAAAGGGGCAGTAAATGGTGACGGAAGGAGACTTGAGTTTGGGTGGTGAACACATACTATACAGATGATGTATTATAGAATTGTACACCTGAAACCTGTTTTTATTAACCAATGTCACCCCAATAAATTAAATACAATTTTTGGAAAAGAAAAATAATAAATTTGATTGATGGATTTATTGATTCCATGGTCTGCAGTTCATAATGCCTTTCCAGAAGGGAAATTTTGAAATGCAAGTGGCATTCATGGAACCTTGCTGTTGGTAACCACGCTGATGATCTTGACTTTTTTTTTTCTTTTGTACTTGAAATTTTTAGATCCTTGATTTTAATTGTACCACAACCTGTGCAATAAGGTGCAGCTATGATTATCCTCTATGACAGGTGGGAGTTTCATTTTTAAAGTGAGTGAACTAAATTGGAATTCTTAAGAGGCAATTATTGAATTTGTATAGGTAAAATCTGAATGTATTACATGGCTTATGGAATACTGTAGTTCTCTTGGCCTGGATTTTTTAGTTGATATAGTAGTGAAAAGGGAATTCTTCTATTCCATGGCTTAAGGATACATAAACTCTCACTGCAGCAATCCTTTTATTGTTGATTATTATAGCTTCCATTACTCCTAAAAGTTGACCAACAGGGACCTGAATTTAGGAGATTTTGTCATTCAGCTTTCATATAGTAAGTGCTGAGGCCAGCCCTTTGCCCGCAGGGCCCTTTATCAGTGAGGAGGAACCGTGCCTTCTCCCCAGGCAGCCAAGTAGAGGGAGGAGGAGCCAAGGTTTTCAGTGTTCTCTGTGAAGGTGAATTCCTGCTGTTGAACCTGGTGGGCACTAGATACTACATTCTCCTTGAAGCACTGGAAGACCTTTGTCACAATATTTCATTCTCTTCTCATTCTTTCAAGTAGTAGAAAACAAGGTCCAGCATTTCAAAAATGCTGTGTTTGCTTTTTAAAAGGTGGTAAACTCATTCAGTTGGGTAACATATGTCAGTTGTAATACATTATTATATTCTTCAACTTTCTTTGATTTTGCAAAAGAGAGTTAATTGGGGTGAAGTTTAGTGGAGAATGAGCTGAAGAAGCCAGTGTGTGCTGTGTATGACTGGATTTGTGTAGGATGGGGGCTACATGTATAATTCAAACTTTGTGGTAACTTTTGAGATTGCATAGGAGAAACATTTAAGGGATTCACACGTTCTTTAACAGTTAATTGAAGTTATATATTTAAACACGAGAATGTAGTTGCTGGATTGCAGCTTGCTTTAGAACCTGCTATTTTTTTTTCTATTTTTTTAAATTAAACAAATTTTTTTGGTTTATAAATCCTTAGGAATTTAAATATAATTTGCAAGGAGAAACAAACTTTTTCAGCCCAAATTTTAAGTAGAAAATTGTGTATACTTTTTGGGTATTTTAAAGGGGATTATTTATTAAAATTGAAGGACAGAGAATGTTTTACTTTTTTATTTTGGTTAATCCTTACCCGAGGATATTTTTCTATTGATTTTTAGGGAGAGTGGAAGAGAGAGGGAAAGACAGAGAAACATCTATGTGAGAGAAACACATTGATTGGTTGCCTCCTGTAGGTGCCCTGACTAGGGCCCAGGCCAGGGAGGACCCCACAACTGAGGTATGTGCCTTTGACCAGAATTGACCCTGGGACCCTTTGGTCTACAGGCCATCCGTCAGTCCACTGAGCCAAACCTACTTCTTTATCAGAAATTAACCAATCAGGATGGTTCTGAAATACAGGGTGGGACAAATGTAGGTTTACAGTTATTCATATGGAAAACAACAAATAATAATACAAGAATAAACTGTTTATTGTGCTCACAACTGTAAACATATGTTTGCCCAACCTTGTATATAAAATACATAGGAATAGTAACCACAATGGCAATCCTTTCCACTCAGTTACTTATTGACCAAATTTCCTTTGATTTTTCCCTTCTGTAGAAAATGCTCCTACATGTGAAGATAGAAGGAAAAAAGATGTAGAAGTTATACCCTATCCCATTAATTTTGTAATTATATATTTTCCTCAATGTTTTAAAGTAACATTTACCAGTAGGGGTAAGATTAACTTGTTACAATACAAACCAATTTGAAAATTGGTTATTAAATTGAGCTATAATATATAAAATCTTATGGTAATGTGTAGATCTGACTATATTCAAGTGCAGCTTTTATATCCACACCAGTGTCTTGTAATAATCAGGAATGTATCCTCTGTGTGGTATTTACAAGTTAATGCTATTTTAGAAATCACATCAGTATATCTAGCGGCTTTCCTGGGTATATGTGGCTCATTATTAATTATAATTATAATTTGAAATTTTAGTTCAAGGGTATGGAATAAGCCCTTTCAAATTCTTAGTTAGTAGTTTTGATGAAAGATAGAAATGACTGGATGAAGGAGAATATTAGAATGAGTTACAGCAAGGAAAGTCAGATGATAATTAAGCAAGTACATACTACAAAAATAACACGGGATCTAATATAAAATGGAGACAAACATTTAAAAGATGAATGTCTCGCCGAAACCGGTTTGGCTCAGTGGTAGAGCGTCGGTCTGCGGACTGAAAGGTCCCAGGTTCGATTCCAGTCGAGGGCATGTACACTGGTTGCAGGCACATCCCCGATAGGGGGTGTGCAAGAGGCAGCTGGTCGATGTTTCTCATCTACGTTTCCAGCTCTCTATCTTTCTCCCTTCCTCTCTGTAAAATATCAATAAAATATATTTTTTTTAAAAGATGAATGCCTTAAAAACTTATAAAGGAACATTCACAGATATAAGTAAATATGCATATTTTAATAAAAAAGACAAGATCATGCAGGTGGCTTCAGTATGGCTGGAAGTGTTTGAGCCACCTTCCTCTTGAGAAGGGAATGGGGAGGGGTGACAGGTTACCTTCCAGTGCCTACTTCACTATTTTCCTTTTCTTCTTTTGTATTTTATTCTCCCTTTTTGTATACTCTTCTCCCTCTTCCTCTTTTCTCAAATTCAGTGCCTCCTTTGAATGAGACTTTCTTCTATCTAGAACACAACAAAAGTAATTGCTTAATAATGTGTATACTGTCTCTCATTAACAATGAGAGAAACTTACTAACAATAAATTTCTTTTACATTAAGGAATTTAAATATAAAAGAATTTAAGGTTGAGAGATTGTCACTTTAATATAAAGGATTTTTGTCTCTCTTGTTCATTGCTCCATCCTTCTGCCTAGAACAGTGTTGAATACAAGGAAGATGCTCAATAAATACTTGTTGAATAAATGACTGAAATATTACTTAGAAATATTTAATTTTATTTACTCACAAAAATTACTTTAATGAAGAACTTAATGCTCCCGAGTCAAAGGTAAGGGGATAAGATAGGGTTTTGAAAACAATGTCAAGGTAGTTAATTAGCTAGAGCGCTAGGCCAATTGGAAGGACAGAGAAGGTGAATTAATACAGGCACTGGGGAAAGGTCAGATTAATAGAGTGCTTGGATTTTATACAATAGATACAGGGAGCCTTTATGAATTATTGACCAGAGTGACATAATAACAAAGTGAACACAGTTATTCTATTTAGGTGCTGTTTGTAAAATGGATTGTAGCTTGAGGTAAAGAAACATTGGAAACAGTGAACAGTGTTAGGAGATTGTTGTAGGAGTTGAAAGCAGTTTAGCTGTTTTGGTTGGTATGTTATCTGGTGATACCTTTAGCAGATTCCCTTCTTTGAAGTCTGATGTCTCCACTTTATGGCCTGTGGCTGGATGGAGTCAGGAGGAAGAGTTCTGCACTAAGAAGCAATAGGGTAGGATTCTAGTTCCTGCTTCTCTACTTTCTAAATTCATGATCATGGATAAATACTTGGGCATCAGTCATCTAAATTATAAAATGAGGAAGTAATGATCTGAAAGACCACATCATTTTTTGGTGTCCTTACTATTGTTATGTCAGTTATAGATAGTGTGAATAATGAATACTATATTTTAATACTAATTTTAATTCTTGCACCTAGAGTATTTTAAGAAGAAAAAAGCCCCATAATAATATTTAATATTTCCAAACTTATAAAGGTTAGTATTATGTGCATCAACTGCTATATTTTAAAATATGTATTCCTGTTTTTATATGTGCTATTATTGGATATTTAAATTTTTTAGGATTACTAGACTGTAATAGTACCCAAGTTGATGAACAAAACTTCAGCCTGGGATACTTTTAGAGAAAATTGAAGAATATTAAACTTCTAAAACATAATGTGTTTTGTAAAGCTATAGGAGCAATAACAATAACATTGTTTCATTAATATTACTAGAAATCATAATTTCTACCTTATTTCGATACTAAATACACCATATGTATACTTACTTTCACACATACATTTTTGCGTAGAAGGTTTTACTACCAGTAGCATTTGGGGTTCTCTTTTTTGTTTTCTCTCTCTCTTTCTTCTTCCTTCTTTCTTTGCTGCTATATTCCCTTCTGTTTAAGTTGTTTCTAGCCTCCACCCTCCTCTCTACTCCCCCCCCCCCCCTTAATCTATCTGGAAAGATGAAGAGGCAACTGCTATGGTAACTATACATTTTGGTTAATGAGTAGCAGATTAACAAGATACATAAAACATACCCAAACTGTACAGAGTTGCTGTCAAAGCTGGAGGGTAATACTTTTTCTTCTAAAAGTAACTGACTTTAATTTTCCTTGGTATTTTTGTTTTCTAATTTACCATTCCTAATATTGAAATGTTAACATGAACTATTTCTTTTCTTTTCTTTTTTTTTCTTTCTTTTTTTTTTGCTTAATCTGCATAAGATTTCACCCTGTGATGAATTTATGGGAGATGAGTTGAGATGCATGGAGGAAAAGAATTGATTAATTAGGTTAAGAATTGGATTTCCTTTATACTTATACAGAGAAGAACAGAGACAAGTTTTACTACATATTTTGTTTTTACCTATAACCTTTCTCCCCTTGCTTTTTGGCAATTAGTGCTCCTTTTGACTCTCTCTTTGGGGTTAGAACTAATAAGTAGTATTTTCTTGAAGATGTTTCTATCATAAAGGGCAGCTACAACTGGAATATTGCATTCAGCCAAGCCTTGAAAATTCCTGTAATCTGTACCATCCTGTCTCATACTGTCCCATCTCATAGTTGTCCTCTCTCTGCAGTGCTCTATGCCCAGGTCTCTGTGGCTGGGCTGTTCCAGCCTGGCGGACAGCATGCCTTCGCTGCGATGCCTGTATAACCCTGGGACTGGCGCACTCACAGCTTTCCAGGTACTTTCTCTGTCTCTGTGGGTTATTTGCGGGCTTCAGTGTGTGTGTCTAATTCATGAGTGTGTCCCTCCTTCTTTTCCTTGCTTTACTTATGTTCACCTTTTCTCCTTCATATTGTCTTTATTTCACGTCACTCGGTACTCTTTAATGTTAATTTCTAATGTAGATCCAGATTGATCCACTCTTAAGACATTTTTATTATCATGATTGGTTTGTCAAAGTTGACATAGCACAATTTTTCACTATTGGTTTTCATATCTAGCAGAAGTATGATAGTGAATTTTAAAGTAATCTCAATAAATAGCATTTGATATGTAATGTTTGCTCTGGACCTACATAAAGATAAGTAATGTAATTAATCACTTACAGCCAGTTGCTCAAATACCTTTTTATGATTACCAAAAATGTAAATTGCTCTGTTAGAATGTCTCCTAGTTACTATACTACTATAAATATGTGTATACACTTTTTTTTTTATAAGAACTGTGTTTGCTTATATTTTAGCAGGTCTAGTTTCAAGGTAGAAAGACCTTTAAGACTTTTGAGTACAGTATTCAGCTTGAGACAGTCAAACTGATCATGCATGGACCAATAGATTCTAGTTCTCTCCAGTCTTTCTTAGAGGCCAGTAAGACATTTCTAGGATGTGAGAGAGAACCATAGAAAAAAGGAGTGGGGAATTTGTAGAGGAAAATAGAAGAGCGTGGTGCCCCTTTGTTTACAGGTTAACATACCATATTTGGTGGTTTTCTTGGCAAAAGTGTTATCTATCTACCTCAGGTATCTGGAATTTGTGTTTAGCATTCGATACACAACCAATTAGTGTTTTTATTTGTTTTTAACTTATGTAGCTTATATTTTCTGTAGAAGAATTTCAAAGATAGGCTTAAGTAAGCATCAGAATGCTTATAAGTAAGTCTTAGTTAAAAGAGGGGAACTTAAGTATTCTACACTCCTGATCAGTGCTAACAGTTGCTAGTCTTTAATGATACTATTTTAGTGATGATAATGCTATATATTTCTAATTGTCCTTTGCAAAATATGATACTAAAGTTCCTCTGCTTGTCTTATGAGATACAATATAGTAAAGTGTATAGGCTTTAAAATTAGTTAATTCAGGGTTTGCATACTGTCTGTCACTAGTGGTATGGTCTTAAGTAAGTCATTTAATCCTCATGGTCCTCATTTGTAAATGAAGACTATAGTAAGGACATGCAATAAATGGTTGCTGTTTTTATCATCTTCATCATCATTAGCATTATTGCTATTGTTACAGAATACTGATATCCTGAGAATATCAATTGTTTCAAATATTTTTATATTGTATTATATTAATAAAGTTTCTGCTCCCAAGAAACTTTAGTTTATTGGTTTTAATTTTTTTTGGAGGGGAGGGGATTGGGGGGAGAAGGGTTGCAATGAGTTTAAACAAACTACTGTCTGCAAGAATAGTTCCTAAAAGACTAACCTTACTTGAGACACCAGCTTCAGGGTTAGGAGCTCCCACTACCACCCTCAGGTTTGACAATTCACCAGAAAACACTCACAGAGCTCAGTGAAAACTATTATATTTACCTCTTATTACAGGAAGAAGGTACAGGTTAAAATTAGCCAAAAGAGGAATTATATAGGCAAAATCTGGAGTGGTTCAAATGTAGAACTTTCTGTCATCCTCTCCCCATGGAGTGGTGGATGGCATTACTGCTTTCAGGCCACAGTATATGACAATACATAGGATGTTGTCAACCAAGGAAACTCACCCAAGCCTTTGGTGTTCAGAGTTTTTATTTGGATTAAATTACAAACTGCCCACGTACTGACCTTTAGTCTTTAGCCCCTCCTGTCAATCATACTAATGCTTTTAGTCTCCATTTCCTCCCAGGATTGGAACTGCTAAAGTGTGGCACAAAGCCTCCATCATGAATCACATATGTTCAATGGCCAAAGGCCCCAGGCAAGAAAAAACACTCCTTTAGGTAAGAAGTTCCAGTGGCCTAGATACCATCTTCCAGTAGCCAAGGTCAAAGGCCAGACCTCTCTTTGGAAAAGGGTAATTTTCCACTACACATAAGTTAGGGACTATTTTGATGACCTGATGATAACTATTGACTTGGAAAAATACTGCAACACATAGGCAGAATTTTATTTAGTAGTTTTGTGTATAGGATTATTATATTTATACTAGAGGCCCAGTGCACGAATTTGTGTACCAGTGGGGTCCCTTGGCCTGGAGTGCGAGATTGGGTCGAAACCGGCTCTCCAACATCCCCCAAGGAGTCCTGAATTGCAAGAGGGGGCAGGCCAGGCCGAGGGACCCCACTGGTGCATGATTGGGGCCGGGGAGGGACTGAGGGAGGGTTCCAGGGTGTGTCCAGCCCATCTCATTCAGTCCTAATCAGCCAGACCCCAGCAGCAAGCTAACCTACCAGTTGGAGTGTCTGCCCCCTGGTGGTCAATGCACATCATAGCGACTGGTCCACCTGTGGACTGTCTGCTCCTGGTGTTCAGTGCATGTCATAGCGTGTGGTTGAGTGGTCTTAGCATATCATTAGCATATTATGCTTTGATTGGTTTAATGGATGACCGGACACTTAGCATATTAGGCTTTTATTATATAGGATTTTACTACGAGAGAGCTATTAAATCACATAATCCTAAAACTAATCTCCCCAAATGATAAACCTATGAAGGAAATATGCAGGGTGCCATAGAATATATAAAAGAGGAACCTGATTTAACCTGAGGGTGGGATAAGGATGTTCAGGTAATCAATGTTTGAGAAGGAATTAATTAGGGAAAGGGGACAAGGGGGGAACATTTCAGGCCTAAGGAAGAGGCAGTGCAAAGGTCCTGAGAAATGATGGAAGTTAGTACAAAGACAACTGAAAAAAGACTGTTATATCAGAGTGAGGAGAATGGAGACTCTTGATCATGCAGGATTTGTCTTGATGCTAAGAAGAGTAGTGAGTTGCTGAAAGGATTTAAACACAAGTTTGGCCTATGGGCATTTAGATGCATTACTTGCTGTAGTAAAGCTAAGCAATTGAAGAGAGTGATGGTGGCAGTTTTGTTTGGTCACAGGATACCTTTGCATTCTTAAAATTATTGAGGACTCCAAGTGCTTTTGTTTATGTTGCTTATATCTATCAATAGGTACTATGTACAAAATTACAACTGAGGAAAAAAATTAAATATTAATTTATTAAAAATAGCTATAATAAACCCATGCAAATAAAATATTGTTATAAAAATAGCTTTTTAAAACATTAATTAAGACGCATTGTATTACAATGCTATTTATAAATCTCTTTAATGTCTAGGTTAATAAAAGATAGCTGGATTTTCATTTCTGCTTCTGCATTCAGTCGGTTGTGATGTAGTATCTTGTTTGAAATATATGAAGAAAATCTAGCCTCACACAAAAGGGAGAGGTATTTTAATACCTTTTCAGGTAGTTGTAATTGCTAAATGATTAGTTGCGATATAAAATCTGAAATTGTCTGGCTGAACTTATATTCTGTTATATTAAAATAAATTGTTTTCAGTCTTCTCAACAAATCATGCTGGAACAATTGGTCACCTAAGTGCAAAATAATGACCCTCAACTGTTACACTATACCATGTACAAGAATTAACTCTAACCGGATCATAGACCTAAATATGAGCTAAGATTATAAAACTAACAGAAGAAAATGAGAGAGGGGAAAAACCATTGTGGCTTTGGATTAAGCAAAAGAATTTAAAAAAAAAATTTTTTTTTCCTGATAAAACACAAAAAACATAAGCCTTAAAGAAATCAATGGTAAATTGGACTTTACACAATTTAAAACTTCTGCTTTTCAAAAGAAAATGTTTAGAAGACAAACAGGTAAGCACTGACTGGGAGAAAACATTTGTAAAACACATTTCTGATAAAAGACCTGTATTCAGGATATGAATATAAAGAACTTTTACAATACAGTAGTAAGATAAACTACCCAATAAAATAATGAGAAATTGATCGGCAAAAAATTTGAATGGATACATTACCAAAAAGATATACAAATGGCAAATAAGCATATGAAAAGATGCTCAATATTTTTAGTCATCAAGGAAATGCAAATTAAAACCACAGGGAGACACTACTATGTTGCCACCAATACCTTTTCCGACCCTGGGATGTGTGGTGGGAATTCAGTTAGACCCTAGATAGTTAATACATTCCTAGTGTAATAATGAGAAATGCTGTGCTAGAAAATGCCTTGAAAGCAGGATTCTTACACTTATCCATTGACCTCCACCATACTCTGCAGAGTGCTTTTTAGTAGTTCGGACTCAATAAATGCTGATGCTTTTAACTATATTAGGTAAGTGGTAAAGATAATGTATGCAATTAAAAATTATACAAGTTAACATCATCTGTCTTGGAACCAAGATATCAAGAAAAATCCAAAAGTTCATTTGGTCTAAAGCAATCTTGAATCTAAGAATTCTGAACAAATTCACTGTCACTGTCAGGTTTGTCTCTGTTTGGTCTGAATCAAACGCCAACAAATGTAT